>OMKZ01036233.1:6029-18904 GCA_900302535.1 Neoniphon sammara | reverse complement strand
TTTTTTTACCACTTGCCAGAAGGAGATATTTAAGCAACTGCACTTTTGGAATTTAGAGATCCTCAGGACCACACACACACACACACACACACACACACACACACAGTAATATAGCGCTACACAGCCGGGTGGTGAGCAGCAATGTCAGAACCCTCCCAATCTGTGGAGAGCAGCTTTTGGGGCTGCACATGGCTGCGCTGTGACGGAGCAGCCTCCGCAAGCCTCTGACAACTCTGGCATCTCCCCGCTCCTCGTCTTCCTCATCTACATCGTCCTCATCCTCCCTTCCCTCCGACTTATATGACCCTTATATGCCGCGTTCACGCCATATGGTATTTAGCGTAAGTGCCATCTTCCGACTTGCAGGTAGCATTCACGTCAACATCCAGCTGGTAATTGTGACTAGGAATCGCATGTTTTTTTTTTTCTGAAAGTTTTGATATATCTTGACTGAAATATCACAGAAGTATCTGGAAAACAGCCACCTCCTCTCAGTCGCACCCCACTGTTAAAGATAAATACATCCCATTTTAATTCTACTTTTATCATGCATGATTCTTTTTAATCTCAAACCAATGTTGCCTATCATAAAACTGAAGATATTTTTTTGTTAAATGAACGGTTTGATAATAGTGTTACATTTTGATATAGACTTTAAGAAGCCCTGTTCAGCTTTCCAACTGACATGGGCACTTGGAAGTGCAGCAATGGGAATCTTTCCCATATCTACTTGGCTTCCCATATGACATTCATATTCAGATCCAGAAAACTTTATTGATCCCTGCAGGGAAATTGCTTTGTTGCAGTACAAGTAGGTCAACGCACAGTTAGAAAGAGGGATAAAATATGTAAAAAGGTAAAAACTACAAAGGCACCATTACTCAGTTGGCATGGCACTGGCGCCAAGGTTAAAAAGGGTTACCAGGGTTAAAAGATTGATTCTCATTCTGACCATCCACAATAAAATGTTTGTGCTCATGTTCAGTGCAACACACCTTGCATACAAGTTTTCACCAGATTATAATAGCACACATCTCCCAGTCCATCTCCTTCTTTCCATCTCCATCTCTTTCATCCTCCTTTCTATCCAAGTAAGAAAACTAAGAAGGGCACATTCAGCCAACACCTTGGGCAGGTGCAAAACTGAATTAAACCTAGTTCGTGAAATAGTGAAAGTAAAAAGAGGAAGAGCAGTTTGCACACTGCAGGGCTCAGTTTAGATTCTTTAATGCTCCGAGGTGACGTTTCAAGCACACCTGCTCTTCATCAGACCCATCAAACCCTTCATCAGGTTTGATGACGAGCAGGTGTGCTTGAAACGTCACCTCAGAGCATTAAAGTATCTAAATGGAGCCCTGCAGTGTGTGAACTGTTTTTTTTCCTACTACTTTTAAGGTAGGCAATTCTAAATTCAGCATAACTTAGTATAAGACTCTATAGTATAAGTTACCAATGAATCTCCATCTTTTGGATTGGACTCTGACTTGTGCTCATAGCTTGGTTGTAATGATATAATGAGAGATGGCCAGGATGGAACATCTGCAAAAACACTGTGTTTCTGTTGAAGTTGAAAAATTGTGACACCAGTTAGCCTGGAGGTGGAATACGCAGTCTGGGACATCTAATGAAAATGGTGTCACCTTTTTTTTTTTTTTTTTTTTTTTTTTTAATGCGGACAGTCTCAAGTAAAAAAAAAAAAAAGAAAAAAGTGTGAAACCAGTGTGCATGGCCGCCATACACTTCCCAATCCTTGTTCTCAAAAAACATCCTCGGCTGCTTGTTCATGTGTGTAATGTGATAGAATGTAATGTGTGTGGTTTTGATAGCCATCACTATTGCTGTGCTTGAAATGGAGAAGCCATGGAAGAGTGCTGGCTGAGATGTGTTTATCTCTGTGTTTCACTCTCCCTCTTTCTTTTTAACTCATTGACTGTTGTTTGTCACTTAGTGTCTGGTACCTGTGTGTGTGTGTGTGTGTGTGTGTGTGTGTGTGTGTGTGTGCGCGGACACATGGCTCAGAATCTCGTCGCTATCAAACAGCTGTACAATGACAGCACTTGAAGAAGGCTTGTGATTTTGGGCCAGCGAGCCATGCGTGTGCCTTGTATCCACCTGTGCCGGGCATTCCCCCCCTCTCACTTTTGTCTTCTTTTTTCCTGATCTATCTATCACAAACTCTCCAAGCTGTCGCGATGGGGTGACAGGCGGCCCGAGCAGGCGTTCTTCCGAAGTAGATGGGCAAGTCGGGATCCTCATTGTTGTTCAGGACACGTCTGCTGGAGCACATCGCTACAGCGGGCTACATTGCCAGCCTCCCCTCCCCTACATCATCCAGCTCCTTGCGAGGAGAGCTCTCTCTCTCATTCATTCGCCTCCAAATTGCTTTTCTCCCCTGCTCACGCTCCTGGAAAGCCCGGGTGCACGTAGGACTGCATTGGCTGGTTTGGGGAATGTTCCCCACCATCAGTTTGACCACTAATAACCCAGCAGGTTTACCATCAGCAAAGCCAGTTGTTCCCAAACCAAAGTGGACTTGTCAGCCAATTACAAAGCATGCCATGAGATTCCCCTTAGACCAATTTGAGGCTTTACAGAGGTGTTTGGAGAATTGATATGTATCACGGGACAAAAAGCAGCTTTATGACCCCCAGGTTTATTCAGGCTCCCTCTTGGAAGCGACACACTTACTGCCTTGCACTGTTGGGTTAATTAAACATCAATATGCCTCAGTCTCATTTATGGATATCTTTGATTATACACTAAAAGTAAATGATCTCACTGAAATTCAGTCTTCCTGACTCCACTGTTTCTTTGTCTAATTGAGGCGTCCAGGGTGGGGTTTATGGTCAGACATGTCTCGGAGCAGTAGACTGGGAGGAACACACGAAATGAAACCCAGGCCTTATCTCAGACTGGATGAAGTGATGCAATTCCATTAAATTCTTGCAGTGTTCAAACGAAACAGTGGCCTCACCTATCTGACGGATAGGGATAGGCTAATGTGAGTTGTGACAGACAGGGCAATTGGGTTTCTCCTTCAAACTCTTGAAATGATGGCTCAGAGCGTAAACATGTGGAATTACCTGGCATAACCACTGTGGTCTGACTAACAAGCAGCCTTGGGCCAAAGTAACCCAACAAAATCCTTTTAGATTATGAATGTAATAAACTACCCAAATTTGGCTGAATTTAGGCCTATTTGAAATTCTTGCTCTTACCTGATGTCTTGGCTGTCTGATCAGTACAAAACAACACAAACGCATTTTCTGCTTAAATCATCAACTATTGATTATCAGTATATCAAACTATATTTGTTTGTGTGTATGGGTTTGTGTAAGCACGCCATGTCCGAGTATGCATGCAATGGTAAGTGTACATCTGCGAAAGTGTTGAATGGGATTACATTATCCCCGTGTAAAAAGTGGTGAGTGGAGCAGGGTTTGCAGCAAGTCAGCCCTGTAATTAAAGAAGAGCGATCAATCCGAACCGCTGACCGTACTACTTATGCCAAATCCATCGAATGGCCACAGTAAAGTGCTAATTTAGAACCATTAGGGACTGCCGAGTTTGCAAACAGTCCAGTAATGATGATGGCTGATTCAAGTTCAAGGCCTGGCCTTTTTATAACAGTCAGACCTGGCGGTCATGGGAAGCAGGCTCACTGGAGGATCTGGTTGAAGATAAAGAGCTTAATATTCTCGATATTATTTGCCCGTGTCATTCGTTTAAATGCAGGGGATGTTGGGCTGGCAGGAAAAAAGCAGGAAAGATAGCTCCTTTACTGAGCATGGAGACCCCAAACAGATGTCTCAGGAGCACAGATTGAGACCCCTGCTCCTGTTCCAGTTATATAGAAAAACCAATAGCAATTCCCCATCCAGGCTGTCACTTTTTCTCTCCACATTGGCAGTAATCACTAAAGACCTCAGACTCACGGAGGACATGAAGAGTATGGGTGCCTGTTGAAGGCAGCCAAGCGTGTCCTTCTCTTCCTTTTCTGTTTGCCATTCACCCTCAGTGTCTTGCCCAAGTCAGCCCTCCAGAGGACACCACCTGATACTGTAGCACTCTGATTGATCTGCCAGCGACCTCCCCACTTATGGAGCTCCGCTAGGCATTAAATCGCAGCCTCACTTGCACAAATGCACCAAACACTGTCTATAGGCACAGACAATTGAGGGCGTTGCAGGTCAAGAAGAAGCAATGTAGTGAATTGTTGAAGCAGTCTGTGAAGACATACCTGTTTCACCTCCTTACCTTAGCATGTTGCACCCATTTTGAGACCTTGACACTATATAGTTTTGCACGTAGTAAAAAGAAGGGAGAACTATTTATGCTGAGAGAGAAACAGAAAAAAAGTCTGTTTTCTGTTTCTGTATATATGAAAAGGCATTGCCAAGCGTTCACAATGACAGGAAAACAAAATCACTTGGCTGGCTGGTGAGTATTGAAGTCTGTGCCACGTCAGTCACATACTGTTTGACTCTCTACACAGGGACTTTTCCTTTCCAATTTGCCCCGTCAGAAACCGGCTACTTCTGTGTGTGTCTTATATGCTTGACATTTAATTAATGTTTCAGCACTGTGAGGAATGACAGTAAGCCAATAACGCTGGATTATTGCAACCAATTGTCACCATGCCATCACTGAACATCACATTTTGTTCGTGTTTTTTATTGAAAAATGGAGCTCTCTGAAGAGCCCCAGCTCATAACGCTTTCACATGCTCCCAGTCTCATTTGCATACAGTGCGGTAGGTCTATTCTTAGGATAAGGATAAACTAATATGATCTTCTTGACCTTGTTTCCATTTGCTGATAAAGAACCAGAAGGTGACCATATTCTCACAAAGATTCTTTCTTACTTGCCTAGATCAGCATACTCCGTTGTCTGATCTGCTAGTGCTGACCTGAGATTCCTCTGCCTCTCCCATCCCTTTGCATATTAATGAAGACCAGATGAAAGGGTGTTGGAACAACCGAGCAGAATAAACACGGCATTTCAAACTCAAACACTCTACTGTCTGAATAGGGAGCAATGAATAGGTATTGTCTTTAAAATATATGGCAAAGTTACTTGGGAAGTTAACTAGGATGAGCTAGTTGGAGCAATATCGTGCTTTCTTATTCAGACTCAACTGATGAAGCATCGAGACTTTAATGTTCCCACACTGCTCTTAGTCATACTTAGTCATTTAAAATGTGTTTAATTGTTTAGGCCCACATTGTCCATGTTTGTTTGGTCAAAAACTTTATGTGATGAAAAGACATTAGTCATAAGAGCAAAAGATCGAAACGCCAACTCCATGTGCTAATCAACTGAGGGACATGAAGTCCTGAAGACGAGCTGCTTTGCGACAGGGAACAATTACTGTGCGAGTCTAATTTCATTGTTGCTCTCCAGTTGGTTCCTATTCCCAGCATATGAAAAGTCATAAATTATCACATGAAAAATTTACTTGACAATTTGTGCAACAGTTTAGCTTTCTACATTATACAGGTAAATGTGATCTATTCACTGCCAAATGCATAATTTCAAACTCAGTTTTTCATGGACTCTACATGGAATTTACAATTAAACAATGGCATTTTCAAGCAAAAATGCACTTATAACAAGTAGTGACAATATTTATTAACTATAAGTCTATAGCAAACTGTGCACAACTTTCTAGCAGCAAGCCCTGATTTGTGTCTTTTCTCTATAACTGCCCTTTTGTACTTTCATACCTTATCATTTCATGTACAATACAGTATCCTGAATTCCCTTTTCTCTTTTCACTCGTCTCAATGCTATTTGACAGCATAGATGTAACCCTTACTAACCTTCCTTCCAATCATGATGCTCTTGCAAGGGAATATGGCAGCTGCCTGCAGCCTTTGATTTCATCTTGCCCCAGATCCGCATTGTAATGAGCACTCAGGTCAATCAATAATTCACTGCAGTTTGACTGAAAAGAAAAAAAAAAGAAGAAAAGAAACAGTGATCAGCTCATGGGTAGGAAGTAGGAAGGGGAATTTGATCAGTGCCATTCTTAAGCACTTACACCACTGTTTTCTTCTGTCTATTTGTCTTCTTTAGTGTGTGTGTGTGTGTGTGTGTACACTGTATAAGTAACATCTGCTGTGAATGAGATGGCAGAGTTGATTGTTATTTACAGTATAACACTGTGACTTGCCAAAGCTTTGTCTTGCCTCGTACCCTGCAATCCACTGTTAGTTTTAGATTGTGTACATGTCATTTCTCACGGCAACGACATTGCTTTCTCTGAAATAGGTGACCATGAATCACCAAGACTTCAATTTGGCAATGGATTAAACCAACTCACAAAGATAATGCGTTTACAATAAACTTCAGCATTTCCCTCTCTGGCATCATAAGTGCTCTCATTTCACAGGAGTTAACCATGTGGCGTGGTCATGTTCCGTGCAGTTAAAGCCTTGCAGGTTGTAATTAGCTTTGTCTTATCAGGTTCATCGTATCTTTTCAATGCCACCATGTTCTGCATATGCAATATCCCAGCCAAGTAAGACAGATGAATCCAAAAATAAAATTAGAGAAGACATTGCATTTTTCATTCCATCACATTATCCTGCAACCACCAATACCAAATCATATTACATAGCCCGTAACAGCTCGCCTTTATTAGAAGTCTTCATATTGAAATACACCATGAAATGCACCATGTTATTTTAATGCAGGTATTTGTAGTAAATATATGGGTTTCTTTCTATCTCTCTCTGTGCCAACAGTTCCCCCTGAGGACCCGGTGATCAGTGGGGGGCCGGTGGTGAGCCTAAGAGCTGGCGACCCGCTCAATCTCACCTGCCATGCCAACAACGCTAAGCCAGCAGCCTCCATCGTCTGGATCCGCAACGGAGAGGTCCTCAATGGGGCTATGTACTCCAAGGTAAGCATAGAGGTGTGTGTCATACAAGGTTGGTAGAACGGCTGGGGATGTGGGTGGAATGATGGGACAGGGTGCTATTGTAGCTGTGCCTTTTGTTCTCTGTAATGGTTTATACAGACAATGAGACAGGGAATGTATTTAAAAAAAAAAAAAAAAAAAGTTAGTCCTTTGTTAGTTGGCCTTTATGCCCAGTAAACAAATCAACTCAGACAAGCAGATGGCGAGATCATGGTAGTACCACTGTCTTTGCATTTCTGATTTCTGCCGTGTTGTTCTCCACTTTTTTCATGCCATTTATCTCCCCTCATCTTTCCAACCTGTTATAAAACCTCGTATGCCACTTCCTGCGCAGGGAGGCTGTCTGAACTTTTTATAGCACAGTTTGATTGTCAGTGACAGATCAGGTTCCCACTTTTGCCGGCACAGTACACATTAGTCACTGTTCACACCAGCCTGGTGTCGTGGTCATCCTGACCTCATAGACACTTGACTGGCATTACCCCTGCAGGCTAATCATGCAATCAACACCGCCATGTTCTATTTCCATTTAAACAAGGGACATAAAGACACCAGGCACTTTAGAGTACTAACACCTCCCCCGCTTCCCCTGCACTGTCTCATCCCATTATTGGCTTTTTTCAAAGAGCAGATAAATGCCATTGATTGGCCTGGGATACGGCACCAGGACGATTTGAATAAAGTGATTGCCGGAGGTGCCGCTCACTAATGGTGGGCGGAGAGTGTGCTTCCTCCCTTCACTTCCTCTCTGGAGTGAAGGCAGATATAAGGACATTCTGTGCTGGTGCTAGCTGATGAATGGCACATGCCTGTGCTGAGCCCAGTTACGTCCCTCTCCACTCTCTTCTTGATTGCCTACCATTAAAAAGCAATGGGTTCGATTACAAGAAGATGACTCTTTTTGGGTCTGAAGAGGGGTGGGGGGACTTTCTGTAAGTATAATCATCTGCTCTGATGGTCCTCTCACACCCCACAGATGAAGAGGACTAATATGAGCAGATGTGGTGGAGGAGTCACAGCAACGGGCCTCCTGATGGTGTCATGTCTGATGATAGCTCTGACCCACGTCTAATTTTCAGCAAAGACCACCACAGTCTCATCTCTGACTGACCCATTATAAGATATTTACCAGTGGTTTAAAGTGGATCTGTATGGTTAGACTACCACTAGGCAAAAAAGGCTTGATTTTTTTTTGTTTTGTTTTACTGTGCCATAGTAGAGAGCCACTGATTGAATGTGGAATACACCATAACCAAACCAAACCAAACTCTATTTATAGAGGACATTTTGAACTTTGTGTAAAACAAAATAGAACATTGGAAAGAGGGGAAGAAAGACAGTGGAACACAACAACCTCTATGCCCATAAAATTGATATTAGCATAGGAACGACCTATGCCTATACAAATTGTAATGCAGGTAATGCAGTATAGAACGAGCCTATGCCTATACAGTGCCCTCATAGCACAGTATAGAACTGACTCTATACCAATAGAGCTTAACAGTCTTAGAATAGAACATGCTCAGGTGCAGGAATGAACCTACAATTAAATAAATAAATAGATAAGCAACAAAGAATTATATAAGTGTAATAATAAAAGGGCAAAATTAAATAAACAAAGAAAAGAAGCATAAAGTAAAGGGCAAAGCTGAATTAAAAGAAAAAGCAATAATGAGTTAAAAAAAGAAAAAAACAAAAGAAAAAGGAATCACTGTGTAAAAGCGAAGACAATCAGAAATGTCTTCAGATTTCACTTTTCAAACTGTTAAGTCAAGAGAACAGAGTTGAAGGAGGTTATATCATGGCAGTAGCAGTTTTCATATCCCAAGACTGTCTTTGAAAATGTGGGGCTGGGGAAATGAATGAGTAATGCTCTTACTTCCCTCAAACCCCCCCAGACAGTCCAGTGGAGCTAACCAGGGGCCACCAATAAAAGACTGTGCAGCTTGCAGGGCTGAATTGTCATTTTGAGTTGTGTCATTTGTGTATTTTTACTGATTGAAAATCATGATATATTCCTATCCCACTCTCCACAGAGTGCTATATATTGTCTGTTCTGATCACAAGCTAAGAGGTGAAGGATATGGGGGAGATTAGGCAGTTACCTCTGTGTTAGATGGTTAAAAAAATAAAAAAATATTGTAACATTTTTATGAGCTGCTGTTATATTATCCAGTTTTGTCTTATCGTGTGAGTATGCTAATTAAGGCTGAGAATAGGAGTAATTGTGTGCCCCTAAAGACAAATATAATTTTCAACAGCCTCAGGAAACATTCAAATGTATAAGGCTGTGAAAACAACCTCATTTTATCATCTTTCCATCAAGATGTGTTCTCCCACTACTTAACACCCCACTTCCTCACATATGTTCAAAGTGGTTGTTTTATCTGCCTCTCAGTTCATTATTTTTCCCTCAACCTTCATCTTGGTTTTTGTGTAATTAGAGCAATTTTACTTTAATACCAATGTTCACCAAGATATCAGGGTGGGAAAAATACTCCCGAATAAAATAACTAATTAAATTTTGAGTGCATATTAGACATGTCAATTTTTCCTGCGTGGGAGACAGGTGTAGTGTTCCCAGCAGTTGAGTAGCATATTAAGTCGAAGGGCCCTTTATTTTCAACGCTAATATTATTCATTGTGGCTGTTTCAAAAGATCTCAAAAGATTTTGTCAAGCTAATTAACCTCACAGTTATTCTGCATTAAAATTAAAAGTGGGATCTCAGTTGAAGATCATTTAAATTAATTGTTTTGGACATCTTTAGAAATGATCGCAATTCGAGGTGGGTAGACGAGTTAAGTTAATCAAAAGAAATCTATTTAACTTCCCTGACCTGGCAGAGAAAAATGGCAGAAAGGCACATTTTTACATTTGAAGCAGTAGGCATTACAACACTGAGGATTATTAGTATCATTTTAATTTAAGTGAAATTAATATCTTGATTGTTTTGACTGGAATTAAAAATCAGTGATTGAATTTAACCCAGAGATATTTGATATTTGGGTCTATCAAAAGACAAACAATGATATATAAACTACTGGGTTTTGCTTGCTTAGTAAATTCAAAGTCATCCCTGGGAGGCTTCATTCCTCCACATTCCCTCTCACCAACCCAATCAAAGCTTTCCCTGCATGCCTGCAAGATCTCAGCAGGTCACATCCATTTCAAATTTAATGATCTATGGTTGTGTTTCCTGTGAGGAGGAGGCTCAGATGAACTTCTCTTAAAAGATGGCAAACAATGTCTCTATCCATGGTCATATAAGCCATGTCAAGATAACCTAGCACAGCCAGCTGATTTCACAAGTTACCAGCATGCTAACAAGCTAACAATATGCTGACCAATATGTTTGCTCACTTTCACCATCACAGTCGCTGCTGTGTCTTTAGCTGTGGTGCTCTCATACGATACTAATATGGTTCCTTTGTCTGATTGGATGACTTAGCTAATGATAGACAGATGGTTGATCCAGTCACCTGCTTTTTTGTTTTGTTGCTGCCCCTTTTCTAAACGATTTTGAACCCACCAGTGCCCAGGCTGTTTCATGAGGTGAACAACAGAGATGAAATCAGAGTATGACTGTGGAAGGCTAATGTCAAGGCACTCAAACTATCAGAGGGTAAATAAGAGACTCGTATTTGGCATTACAATGAAGCCACAACAGAATTCATCCCTCTCAAGTGTCAAATGATACCAAATATTGTGCCGCAAGCAAGAGAGTCATCAAGACATTGCCTCACTACTGACTGTGTTTACACAGTGATTTACAAGTCTAAACACTTTTTTTCAGTCTGAGATGAGACTGACACGATGTGAGACAGCCACAGTAAACACAGATTTTCCTGTAAAGTTTGTTTGTCGCCATAATGTTTAGAAAGTTGGACTAAATCAGTTGAAGATTTTGAGTTAGAATATTCAAAAAAGCCATCGTTCAACTTCAAGAATGTGAGTATGTGAATATAGTTTAAATAAAAAGCAAAAGAAGAAGAAAATACATTCCTGCAAATTACATTTGCAGGAATATTACAGGGGGGTTATTATACAGTAGGCCCTTATACTTTTTTTAGTCACAATTCAAATAGAAAATTGAGTTACAAATGTCAAATATCCATGCTAAGCATACACTTTAGGTCAATCTGGGATTGTTTATGAATAGCTCACAAATTGACACTACTATCACAATATAATGAGAGTGCCTACTATTATTATTTGCTCTTTGTTAAAAATCCCAAGTAGCTATTATCGTGTGTACTGAAAGTACACTCATGGTTTCCAACTGTGATCCTCCCCTGATTTCATACCTGGAAAAGCAACCTTCCTCTTAATCGAGTTACGCTGCCATTCCGCTCATAGCAAAGGTAAAAGTATTCTCCTCACATGCTCCAGGCAGTGATATGAAAATTTATCAATTGTAATGTGGCGCGGTGTTGAATTCAATGCAGCAGCCAGCTAACCCCCTTTCTAAGATTAATGACTTCAGACAGGTCCAGAGCGACGAGGGAAACAATCCTGATTGTGTCAGAAAGGATATTACATTGACACATCCCACGTCTGACAGCTAATGCGTTCTGCTTTAGAGGTGAGCGCCAAGACTCGTGCACAACGATGAATCTCATCACATGGTCCTTTACATACAAATGGACTCCACAGGAACAGGGATGGCATCTTTAATATACTTATGCTGTAATACATTAAGTATTAGACAGAAAATGTTTTATTAGTGTTATCACCATTCCAATAATCCAGTAACAAAAATTTTTATGTGGCACGCTACCTAAGATGTACTTGAGCAGAAAAGCAGCAAGATAAGAAAGGCAAAGCTTTCTGTTTAAATGTCTTGGTGCTCCAATATAATGACAAGTTCGCTGACATTATAATTATATTATTCAGAATATGGTATGCTTAGGTGAGAATGCGCAGGGTTACTTAACAGTTTTATATTAAAAAAAAGGACCCTTGTGTTAAAGCAGAGAAATGAGAAGATAATTATTGCTATTAATTCCTACATTGTCAATAACCTGCTGTTTGACACAATTAATGTTTAATAATTAGTGATTATGATGGCTTAAAATATGCTGGTTAGCTTTCTTGAAGTTTGTGAGATTGTAATGTAAAGTAACTGGCTTAACGTCATGAATCACTTTTCATTCAACATTAGTAGGCCTATATAAATTCAGAGATATTACCGGCATGGAAATCATAACTTAACTAGAACTCTTGCTTTATATTTTAAGCAAAAATGCATTGTTTTGAACACAAACTGTGTCATCTCAAAGTTCACAAAAGTTTGAAACTGTGAATATGAAACAGTATTTTTATTTTTCATACATTGTGCAGTAAGAATCTAAGCAAAGGAAATATTATCCATGAAGTAATCCATATTTTTCTGAGGCTAATCCAGTGGTAGCAGTGCAGTAAAGCAAAGCTGCTGTGAGCTTGTGCTTGCTGGTCAATAGAAGAAACACCTACAGTGCTTTACATACAGTAGCGAGAAAGTGCCGTACTTGATGCACTTTACAATTACAGGCCCCTCCTTTCCTCCTCAACATTTCAGGCAAAAACACAGAGCAACAGTGATCTTCCTTTAAGGAGGTGGCAGGGAAATGCATCTTGACTTTGTGGTTGACCACACTGTGCCCCGTTGCCCAGCCAATTTGTTCTAGTCAGTGACTTTCCACTGTCCTGCACTGGTTAGCATAGACTCCCAGAGCCCTCCCCTGAGCATTTGAGGGAGGGTGAGAGCTACTGAGCTCCACCGAGCGATTCCAGATGGCTCTCACAATGTAGGGCTCAGAGGATGAGCACTGAAAAGAAGATTGATTTCCTTTGTGGGGTATGACAAGCCATGCACTGGAGCACAGCTCTCCAGATACACAAAAGCTCAAGGCTCAAAAAACATATTTCTTACCCCCCTCCCACCCCCCTCCCCCCATCTTTTTTTTTTT
>OMKZ01036232.1:129501-140712 GCA_900302535.1 Neoniphon sammara | reverse complement strand
CACTTACAGGAGCGACGCAGCACTTTCGGCACCACCCTCACTTGTTTTGGTCACATCGCCAGTGAATGAGCGGTGTGAAACAGCAATGGGTGTGTATGTGTGTTTGTGTGTGTGTGTGTGTGTGTGTGTGTGTGTGTATGTGTGTGTACATAAGGTAAGTGTATAATGTATTGTCATTGGTAAAGTGTGTCATATCTGACAGCTGGGTGAAACGGTGTTTACAGGGTACGTACTGCCTCCTGAGAGGAAAATTCAAGCACTTTCAAGGTACCTAAAGCCTTTATCTTGTAATCTAAATTGTTACTTTAAATGTAATTGCAAAAAAATAAAGTTTGCAGAATTCCTTTACACGCACAGCAATAAATGAATATTGTCACTTTGTTTATTTATTTATTTTTTTTTTTACCAGCTGTTCATATTAACTTTGATCGCAGTTTTGATCAGGATTATTTAATGCTTGCAAATTTCTAGAGTACGGGATCGTTTCAAATATGAAAAGTTTTTTACATGAGTGACTGTGTAGATGGAACACCAGATTAGGATGAAAATCAAGCATTTTCAAGGAGTATATTTGAATTCAAACATATTCCTAACCTTGAAAATGTAAGAGTTAAAATTGCACTTTCCAAACTTTCAAGACTTTGTACGAACCCTGTGTTTAAAAAGAGAGATATAGAGAGGCAGTAAGACAAACACAGAAAGAAAAAACAAAACAAAAAAAAACACTGCAACAAATAAAAGACTATAAATTATGCTTTTCCAATGTGCATCTGTATCCAGTGTTTATTTAGTTTATTATGAGACATAGGAATATGCAGTAGTATTTGGGCTAGGTTTGCATCGTTAAAAAACCACGAGGGCACACTAAAGAGGTGTGAACACATGCAAGGGTCTTGTCAAAGGATAGTAAGTTTAATAAATGTACTTATTCTTTTGAGGAATCTCTTCACACCAAGACACATTAGAATAATTAAAACTGAATTAAAGAAGTAAACATCAATCATGTAATCAAGACCGAGCACCATCTGTGTCTGTGTGCGTGTGGGCATGTGGGCGTGTGTGTGTGTGTGTGTGTGTATATAGCATCCACCCCTCGTGATTGAACTAACATTTGACAAGAAAGGGGAGGCAAAGTTATGTAATGCCACAGAGCAGGGCTGTGATTTTGCAAGTGTTGGGCTGTTGTTGTTGATTGTTTTATATCGAAAAGTTTTGGACTCATACCAAATACTCTTTTTTTCTTCTTCTTCTTCTTTTTTTTTATAATCCATCAGAAAGTAGAGCGGGAGACAAAAAATAGCACCAGGCGCCACAAATAATGAATTCTATTCTTTTTTTTCCATTTCTTTTTCTTACTTTTCAACAGCAGCAAGTCCATTTATAAAAGGACCTGCTGCTGTTGTTAAGCTTTATGTCTTTATTAATGCCATTCATTTATTTGCCAGATGAAAAAAAAAAACATTCTTTGTCTTAGCAGAAAGCCACTAGTCACCCACTGCCTCCAATTTTTCAAACGTTTTTATTCATTTTTTATTTTTTGGCTGGAATGTGTGATATTAAGATGAATGTCTCTCCATTTGCAGGGGATTGCTACATTTGCAACAACTGAATGGCTGCACTCCCATATTGAGCCAGCGAGCTCACAGTGTCTGTGTATTTGTCTGTGGTGTGTGTGTGTGCGGTGTCTGATGAAGCGTGTGTTATCAACTCCCCTGGTTTATTGGTGTTTTATTGGTATTTTACAACTTCTAGAGACAAATGTATAGCTAGGCAGACTCATTTCGAGAGAAACATATTTTTTTGTTTTTCCCCCCCATGTTTTCATTGTTTTGAGCCAAAAAGCTTTTTGAGCAACTTGCAATTTGGCAGGCTTCATCTCTATGTGTCCAGTATTTATTTGACTTCCTTGTGCATACTGTAAGCTACACATTGACAAACATTAATGGATGGGATCAATCTTACCAAAGCATATAAATGTACAAATTATAATCAAAACTGCATTGGCAAACTAAAAATCAATCATGGTAAGTATGAACATCTCCGTCTCTGTTTTGCTACTTAGCAACAGTTGAATGGTCACTTCTCTATGCCAAGAAATAGTGTGCGTGTGTGTATGTGTGTGTGTGTGTGTGCGTACCTGTATTCCTCCTGAGTAAACACAGGAATGACGGAGGGCTGTAGGACCGTTATCTCCACCAGAGTCGTGTTCTCCTTTACCGGCTCACCGTGGTCATAGGCAACCACCACCAGCTGTCAATCACGCGTGCAGAAATAAAGACACGAAAACACATTCAACAGACACCAATACGCACGTTTGAAGGCCAGCTGCTGCTATCAGTCTCTCTTTATGCCCGCCAACATCAAAAAGTTATCAGTTCATACCATTTTACAGACTGCTGACAGTGGAGACAGCCAAATATGTATAAATCGACCTGGCTAATGCCTTGACAGGCCGGTAATAAAACAAAATAGATATTTAGATGTTTATCTGCACACAATTTAAAAATATGGGGCTTGGATGGGAATCTGTGGGTGGGAGATGAGTGTGTATCCGACTGGTGTATTTATTTCTCCTGCTCAGCCCTTCTTCTCCATGTAATTGGTTGGCAGCCACTGTTAGATGCACCCAAAAGCATCCTAATGAGAAGCGAACTTATCAACACACTGAAACATTACATTTCCTATCCTTAGTTTACCCAGGAAATGCTTACTGAGCATTGCCTTTTCAGCACTGCCCTGTCTCATGCTCGTGCAGTTACACACAGAGAAGCCTGGGAGCTGCCTACAGTGCAACCACAGTCTTCAGACCTGTTCACACAGATGATCCAATCACAAGTGGACAGCCAAGATAGATTGCAGTTCACACCTGGAATCATCATGCACCACAAATGTGTCCCCAGTGACCCCGTGATCAGATTTGAAATCGACCTCAGATTCGACATGGTTATTTATTTCCTTTCTTTTCTTCTTTGGATTCCTCGGTGCCTTACTGCAGCTCCCTCCCATCACTTTTTCCTTCTCACTTATGTATTCCAAGCTTTCACTACCTTCCCAATGTCCCCCGCCCATTCTATTCCCTATCTCGGGCCAATTCACAAAGCACCTCTCTATTTTTTGGGTTACCTGACGAAGACACTGCCATCTCACTGTAAAAACCAAAATCTGAGCTTCACGCCAACAGTCTGCTCTGTTGACCAGGTGGTCTTCTGATGTTGTTGAGGACACATCCTATGTGGCCCAGTACATCCCTGCACAGCTCTGAAGGTGGTCTGAGTGACTGGATCACAATGCATCTCGAAGACACACTGGACCCCGTTCAGACCTGTACTTAGCCCTGTCCTCTTGTGACTGAATCACCCAAGATGGATGTTAAAACCAAGTATGAACGGGGTCTACTACTGTCGGCCACCTGACAGCCTCAGTGGACCGACTGGATGTTAAATGTCTTGCTCAAGGATACAATGACAATAGATGTTAAATGAAGACACAGCCTTCCTCTAACCAGATTTTCACAACTACGCCAAGGATTCAAACTTGGCACTTTGCAGTTAGTTCTCTAGTCCTCAGGCACGTAGGACCTCTTAATCATGTGTCTTTGTGCTGAATAACTGGTAATGCAAATTAGCTAACAATATGTAATTATAATGTGACACAAGAAAACCATTTGTTCTATATCAGTGAGACTGTATTTGTCCTTGTAAAAATTAAATCTTACATGGACATCATCTCACTCGTAATCCCAAAGCTGTAAACAGTCCTGGACTGTTTCATTTTGTTTGAGTTATTGGGAGCAAATGAGGTAGAATTAGTCCCTTGAGTGATGTCATCGAAGGATGCAGAATCCTTGTTGTGTTAATTAAAGCTCAATGAAAAGATGAAATTAGCATGGCCCAAAGTCCCACTGAGGGATACTGTTGGGAAAAGACAGTTCTCAGACTAATAAGTTGTTTAGAGCAGTGGATAAGGATTCATATGAGTGCGTTATGCAAAGACACCTTTATGTAAACAAGCGCTACAGCCAATTACAGTCATGATCAAATTAAACATTAATGACAGCATTCATGTGATGTCCTCCCAAAATTCAGTCCAGCAGAGAACAGATCCAAAATAAACATAAAACAAGAAAACATCAAATATCTTCACAGATCTAAAGTTTTGCTGTCACTGTTGACCCTCAGCCCTGCTGCCAGTGAGTAAACAGTTGGAAGAGATCATTTTGATTGATTAGGAAAAGCAAATAGTGTTGCTGCATATTTACATCATGGTGTAGGCCCACTGCCATATTGTTATATTAAATGCGCTAAATATATTACCCTCTGATGGAAGTTCAATTCTTTCAAGCAAGAGAATCTTTTACTTCTGCATCATTCCATTGTAGGGGTTGCATCACTAAACTTATATTTATGCATCTCTATTGCAGGCATAAACAAATGAATGTTTAGCCTTTTTTATTTTATTTATTTATGTACTTTTATGAAATCATTTCTGCAATTACAGTTGAAATATAAATATAGGCTATAATGCAATCAATGACCACATTAAATCTAACCACAGCTGACTCATGGGATTTCTGCACAGAATGCTGCATAAAGTTTACAGAGGCATAAATGTATTACAGATGACAGGTGTTTTTTTTTTTGTTTGCTTTAGACCTGGTTCACTTGGGTTTTGGTGCAAATCAGCCCGCAAGTTATTACACTGTTGCAGTTTTGTTTAGGTACAGATGGGTTTCACACACTAACAAGCAGAGACTTAAGGGAATGGGGAGATAATTATGACAAAAACTATGGCACAGGGTGGGACAGAAAGCGCTTCATGGTGCTCCCAATGTTAAAGCAGGTTTCATCTTGCTGTATGAGTTTATGATTGTGTTTCAAATAAAAAAATGAAATAGTTCTGGAATAACTTTGCAATTGGTACATTTAAACAAACCAGTCTTTAGTGGGAAACCTTTGGAGACCCAAAGATCTCATACAGAATGTGACTTATTTACCATTTTTTTAAAGCAACATCTTTTAAAGCTGACACCAGTGTGATCCCAGTGCTTATCTTGGTTAAACTGTATGTGTGTGTATATACTCACATTGAACTTAAGGTTGGGCTCTTCATTGAGGTTGACCCTAGTAATCACGTTTCCCGTCTCTTCATCTACATCAAATATACTGGTGGAGTATGGATAAGCCTCCTGGTTCACTTTATAGCGCACTAGACCTGCTGGGGTCCCCTGTGAAGAAAACAAGCACATACTTACATTAGGATTAGTCTCACATATACTAAAATGGAACTGAACATTTTCTAATGGTGGGCTTGCAATTTACATTTGTTGGTGTGTGCTGTGTATTTACATGAAAACTATGGGGAATTTTTCTCGGATTTTCCATGAAGTAGCCACAAATTAGTAGTAGAAGTGGACAGCAGTGTAATGATTGTGCAATTTCAAATCCAACGTAATATGGACCCAAAATGTCAGACACTGTGGTCTTATCGAGGCTCCAATTTCTTTTCCTCTTGAGTTTAGGCACTCTAAATTATCACAAAATAACCTCTCAAATGCTCATAATGAGGGCTCATCAGCTGGTATGGCTAAGTTAATTTGTTTCAAAATGTCAAGAAATTTTTATTTTTTTTTTTTTTTACAGTATCTGGGAAAGTGGGTAACTCTGCCTTCTTGAAATACCTCTCAGTATGCTTTAATGAGCGTGGGTCCCAGGGTGAAAGACTAAATTCACTCTATTTGAATCCCAGGCTGAAAAGGTTTAGGGAGCCCTTATCTTAAGTAATTATAAAGGTATCTAAGGTCATATTTCCATAAAGACTCATTTTCTGCAACACTGGTGGATGATTCAATGATACGGCTGCAGTATCACAGTCTAATTGGAAGTGACAAAAGACTTTGAAAACAAAATGGAAAAAAAAAGAAGAGACTCAGTGTTGAACCATAAGGTAAACAGTCATTTATATTCTAATTTGAATGAATTTAGAATTATATTTTATAGAATCACTGCAATTTGCATGATATTTCAGTGTTGTCTCTTCAAATAGAGGAAGAAGAAGAGTCTGTTAGTGAATTGTCAAAACCATCTGTGTTGCAAACTCTTAAAGATTTGTACTTTAGAGGTACATTTTGGTTCTGAAGGGTAAAAAATGACATACACTCAAATATATATGCCCATGGTTGTTAAGGTGCTATTAAGTGCCTTGTTGAAGCACTGGGAATGTCTTTATAGCATACAGCCAGGACAAGAATGTATAATGTTACGCTTTTTTTTTTTTTTTTTTTTTTTTTTAATCTGACAGAGCATGGCTTGGTGCTAAAAACTCAGGTCTGAATCAATGCAGCTGATCTAGGAGGAAAGCCAGCACATTAGAGGGCTTTTAGAGAGGCTTAAGGGGTAACATCACCAGTGTGGTGGGTTTTACACAGAAATAGGAGCGTGACGACTCTTTAAGAGCACACAACAACTTAATGTGCAAAAATTAAAGTTATTGAAATGGCTGTGGGAGCACTAATGCAAGGTGGGGGTATACTTTTCTCTCTGCGGTCTTTTTCATAAACATTAGGAGATTATCTGTATTGTGAAATAGCAAAGTTAACAACAGTTTAGTGCTGCATTTCAGATATAAATGAGGGTTGTTTTTTTAATTTGTTTTTTTGTTGTGAAACCCCTGCAGGTCAAGTGTGTGTCCAAACAAAAGGCTCTGTGACTCAGCAAATCCACACCAGCCCTTTCCACACTGCACTTAGACCCTGGTAATGGGTGTTTTCAAACCTTTTTCAATCTGGGGTTGACTGCTTCGGGCTAGCTAATGATTCACAATGGCACACTCTTAAGTGAGCTAACCCCTGCTTCACAGCGAGCGGCACCAACTGCATTACATAGATGTTCACTGTTAAAGGCACTATGGAGGGAGCAGTTAGGACAACGCCGGGATCTGAAAAGCCAAAAACAGCTCCACGGGAAGGAGAGAGTAAACACACACAAAACACCCGCACCCTGGAGACAAGCGTAATTACCTTGCATCATCGCCATACACAGTCTGAGAGAGAGCCAGAGACAGTTTGACAAAGTAAAAAGAGCAGGCTGCAAGAGGTTAGGAGTGCTTACCGCAGGGTCGGAGTCACTGGCCATCACTGTGGTAACTTTGGTTCCCTTGACAGCATTAGGGGCGACCATGCCTCGATACACCAACTGGCTGAACACCGGGGAGAAGTCATTCATGTCCTGGAGATACACACACACAGGTACACTGTCATAGTATACATTGGCATTGCTACAGTGCAGGCCCTTAACATTTTCCTTCCCATTAACTTTGCAAGCCAGCCAATCTTGCACATATTGTGAAATACATCTGGCTATGCACGACACTGGTGGCATTTAGTGGAAGCAGGCTTGTCCAAGATTCAGATGGATCAACCAGCTTTGAGTCTGTGACCAGGGGAGGCATGAGTGACACAAGTAGGGGAATTGTAAACAGTGTGGTGTACAAACCGGA
The DNA here is from genome assembly GCA_900302535.1 of Neoniphon sammara. NCBI lineage: Eukaryota > Metazoa > Chordata > Actinopteri > Holocentriformes > Holocentridae > Neoniphon > Neoniphon sammara. Next base: position 133,218 of record OMKZ01036232.1, on the reverse strand, counting down.
GATTAATGGTCGGCTTGGCAGTAGCCGCCATTGTACGAAGTTTGGAGAAAGTACATGTTTTACAAGACCATCGTGCAATATGAAAACTTGTGACATTCTGTTGGCTTGTGAGACTAGAGGCTAATCTCTGGGCTACTAAAAAATTGTAAAACATCCAATGATACTGTTTGCCACTTCCAATTCCTGTCTATCCGTGATATCCCTGTATTTGTGCATGCAGATTTGGTCCTTCATTAACTCCACCAAAGGAGACAAAATGATGAGTACTGGATGCTTCTCGGTTCCATATCCTTCACCTCAAAAGGAGCTAGTTGGTATATTACTCTTTCCAAAGCTTTTATACCCCAGTTGGATGTTAAAAAAAAAAAAAAAAAAAGCAAAAACATCTTCTCTTCCAATAAATGCCTTAAGTGCTATCCTTTTCTCATCCTTTAAAACATGCATTTCTCGAAATCTTGTGCAACATCGTGTACAGATCTAAGATTTTTAGAGTAACTGATTTTGAAGCTGAATTCTAAATGTATTGTCAAGGCTGAGGCGTGTGAAATGTTTCTATTTAATCTCATTCTCAGTCTTTAACCTCTACATCACGTCTGTCTATACCTCCCACCTTCTTCCCGCTCACCTTCTCTTTGTTCAATTTTCCCCTCTCTTCTTCTCTTTAAAGTCCCTCAGTCTTTCTATCCTCCCCTGCCTTCCATTCTCTCTCTCTCTCACTCACACATTGCTCCTCTCTCCTTCTCTTACTGTTTGTCAGTTCAGTAGACTAAAGTAAAGAAAAGCGTAGGCTCAGATAACATATGCAGCAGAGTGGTAAGAACATGCGCAATGCAACTCGGTTTCATCTTCGACTTCTTCATCTGCTGTTGTTCCTGTTGCTAAAAGAGCACTGTAAGGGAGCTAAATGATTACAGGCCAGAAGCTTTAACATCTAATGGTAATGAAATCCCTTGAGAAACTGGTCAAAAATATATGTGTGTTCTGGGCAAAATGGAGGATCTATTAGAGCCATTACAGTCTGCTTACAGAACAGGAAGGGTGGCGGAGGATGATGCTCTAATATGAACACGTTTCTAAAATATGTATGTTCTTATTTGTATGTTATGCTATTGAAGGTGGTACTATTTACCTTGTAATATCACCTGCATCTCATAAAGATATCAGATAGTGATTATGATTAGATCAATCAATGTGATGCATATTAAGAAATGTCATTGTGAATGGCTACCAATGTAACCTAATACAAACTTTAATACATCCCAAGTCTTTTTAGAGTACCAAAAATAGTTAAGATATGAGTGTAAATTTTTGATGCCATAAAACAGTAATTTGCTACTTGAGTTGTATAGTTGAGCTCTACAACATAATGTTTACAATTGTATTCTATTGCTTTATATAGTGTGTCGGATCCCAGTAAGACTAGCTGTCACTATAGTGTCAGCTAATGGGGATCCTAATAAAATGAAATGAAAAAAATGAAAATAAAGTTTGCAGATCACTCTGCTACTGGAGGAGGAAGTGGGTCATAGTCCTGTGGATGATTTTCTGTTCTCTCTTATTCTAAACGTATTAAAGACCAAGCACATGGTAATAGATTGTAGAAGGTCGCCTCCTGTTCCAAGTCACACTGTTATTAAGCTCATGGGCACTGAATGAGTGAACAACTACAGATATCTAGCAATTGTAGACAGCGCATTAACTTTTGAGGGCAACACTTGTGCCATTTCTAAAGCATTTACATATATATTTTTTCCTTAAAATGAGATCTTTCACAGTGAGCACTGTCATCATGTGTGATAAGAGTTTTATTGAATTCGCTTTTTGCATAATTACCTGGATTTCCAGCCTCAACATGACTAATAAAAACAGATTAGGTAGCTTTGTGAAAGAGTCACTGAGGTGGGCCAGGACCAGCTGACAGCCATGTGAGAAAGAAAGCTAACATCATGCTTGGCTGCTTTGGCCAGCCTTTGCATGAGGAGTTTGAATAACTTCCCTGCAGACCGAGCTTCAGGATGCAAACTGTGACAACCAAGAGGTTCAGGAATTCATCCATCCTTGTGCCTAAGAAAGTACAGAATTCCCTGAGAAACTTTCTAACTACGGTTAGAATGACTTTTCATAATTTCGGGAACATTTGTAGCAAAAAAAGAAGTAACATTTTTTCACAGTAACACAGTTGACAGTAACAGGTAATCTAGGCAGTTTGACACTTAATCCACTAACATTATTTAACCCTAGAACACTTCCATAACCCGAACCCTTCCCTAACATTTAAAAATAATCCATTTCTCATTGAGGACTGACACAATGTCCTCACTTTGATGGACATAAATATACAAACTAACTCAAAAACAGACAGACACACTCACCATAATCTTGACAGTGACAGAAGCTAATCCAGGAGGCATGGTCCCCCCTGTATCCAAGGCCTCTACAGTGAATGTGTATGTGGGTTCGGGGTCAGTCAGGGTCTCAAAGTCGAAAACTTTTACCGCCGACAGCTCTCCTGTTACCGGGTCGACATGAAACAGCTGGCTGATCCCCTGGCCTGGCCCTTCAGATCTGATCCGGTATGTTAAATTGGAGCCAAGGTCAGCATCCATCGCCTGGAGAGAGACATACAAAGACTGAGAGGAGACCCAAAGATGGGGAAAAGGTAACATTATTGCCTTGTGAATTTTATGGCATGTCGAATGTTTTTATGCTGATGAGGACAAACATCTACATGTGCGGATGTTGTAAGCAGACTGTAACATTTTCATAAGGCCCATGTTGAGCTGCTATGTCTGAAATGCCTGTGGTAGTAACCTTTATATGGCAGCTGCTGGTCCGTAACTTACTGCTCCTGCTGCAACTGCTAACCGCGTCGCTACAGAGGAATATTTCTTTATTCGTTGCATATTTCTTTATAACTCAAATAGCTTGTGAAAGCGTTTTGCAAGAAAATTAATATCAAGTTCCCTGGCTTCTTGAAAATAAGCCATGTGATTTTACAACACTAGATTGTTTGACTTTGGCTGTTTGACTTTGGCTTTGCATATGGCTTGATGAACATCTTCATTATAAATGGGCTTAATTCTTTGTTAAGGATGTACCATTACTGTCGCAGGCCTTACTAAGTGCATTATAGTAGCAACATTAGTTGCTTAATTGTAGTGATGAGCTTTTATTGGCAATTTGCCTAGAAGTGCTGAGATCATTTTCAATAATTCAAGAAGGGCTTCTGAAAATTACAATTTTGTTAAAATATCCACCATTTGGGGAAAAAAAGTAGCCAATGTTCTCTTAAAAATTGACTGTCCAAAACTAAAACGATGAAACTTTCTATAGGACAGTTGATGACTTAAATTCTACATTGGAAAAAAAATGGTAGCAATTTTGTAGGCTGCATCCTATAATATTTGAAGAGTACTGAATCCTGAACTTCAGTTAATGATTTTATTCCAGCCATCACCTGGAGCTGCAGGATGACAGTATTGTTGGGGCTGTTTTCTGGCAGGCTGACAGCGTAAGCTTGCTGGGTAAATACTGGGCTGTTGTCGTCTACATCCAGGACAGTAACGGAAAGGGTTAACCGGGAGCGCCGAGGGTCCACCGCACCGTCCCAAGCCTCGACGATGAGGTCGTAGTGACCTTTCACCTTTAGGATGACAGAGATCAATGGTTAACTATAGCTATAAAGAAATACCCCTTCATCAGTTGCTTGTTCTTAAC
>OMKZ01036232.1:118701-126909 GCA_900302535.1 Neoniphon sammara | reverse complement strand
TGGGTGTAAATGTCCCCACAAGAAAAAAAAATATTTGGGGGGATTAGTGGTCAAGATTAAAATTAATAGCTTCAGGGCTGTTATTATTATTGACTTGAATTGATTACAATTCAGAGAAAGCATGTGTGCGTGTGTGTGTGTACGTGTATGTGTGTGTGTTACCATGACGATGCTATCAGTCAGAACTAGAGTAGTTTTGACCTTAGGGAGCACTGCAAAAGTTAATATATTTGAGGTGCATTCTTTTATTTATTTATTTTTTTTACATAACACGTACTTATCAAGACACTTTCAATACATTTGTATGGGGCTTTGTATGGCCTCTATAAAGCTGCTGATGTGAATACGAGCATATTTCTACCTACCATGTATACATGCTGTAATTGGGTTTCTTCATGTTTTCATATTACCCCAATGTATTATACATTGAACACTATTTACTGACATTCTTTAGAATTTGTCACAGATTCACACTGCCAACATTTCCACATTCTTCTTTTGTCTGAGTATATTCCACTGCTGCTGCTTTGCAAACCATCTTAAAACCATAATCCATACTTTTTCCCACACTTTCATCCAACCATCTCTACTTAACATGCCCTGGTGTTGAAACTGCCAGTTCCCTATTTTTATCCGGCCTCCATTTGCTCTCCTTGTTTATATTCTATTTTCTTTGCTGTACCCTATTACTATTTGCTGCGACAAAGGCCTAATTTCCCCACGGGGATCATTAAAGTTTCATCTTATCTCACACTAACTTATAATTAGACTCTGTTTTTGGCAGTGTGTGTATGTGGGCCGTAAGAGAGAAGAATAAAGTCCTCTTGTTGTGATTTGTATTCAGTGATTCATCACTATCTGGTTGTAAAACTTTGTTATAGATTTAATGGAGCATCTAGCTTTAGGGCATTCACGTTGGGCTGGAGTTTGGTAAAGGGAGAGAAACAGGAGAGGGAGAGAGCGTGTGTGAGAGAGTGAGCGATAGATAGAGAGAAAGAAACTGTCTTAGAGGAAAAGAGAAGGACAAGGAATTTTGTGAATGTGTGTGATGTGAGTGTGAGTATATGTGAGAAAGAGAGGGAGAGAGAGAGAGAGAGAGAGAGAGAGAGAGAGTGTGTGTGTGTGTGTGTTTGTGCATGTGCATTTGCCCATGCATGTATATGCACATGTATGTATTATACAAGCGTGGTGCAGGAGGCTGGAGAAACAAATCTGCAGTGAACTACAGTTTCAGTTGCACAAACTTTTATTCTTTTTGCTAACAAGAAAATTGACCTTTTCAGAACAACAAATATGAAGCAATATTAATGCTAAATGATGTGAAAGATGAAGGATAATTCTTTAGAATTTGACTTTTAAGATGTTCTTTTTTTTTTCTAAAATTTACCCTGACGGTTCGTTCCTCTGTATATTTCTGTGAGACTTCTTTTCTGTTAATTGGCTAATGAGTTTTCAGGATGTTGGAAAAATGCAAGCCTGTAATGCGACCCAACCGCACTGCTCAAAAAAATATCTATGATATATGGACAGATGGTCATTTTCCCAAACCTACATTAAACATAAAGAATGATGAAAAGAGCAGATGTTTAATATAAGTACGGGAACATTACTGTCCATAAAACTTCCTTCAACCCTCCTACAATAAAGTTGTCACAGCATTAGGTTTTAGAGATAAGATTAATCCCTTTCAGACAGGGGAAAGGATTAATCACCCAGATGTCAAACATATTGATGTCTGCAGTTCTTGGTGCTCTCTACTGTAATGTGTGTGTGTGTGTGCATGTGCGTGTGTGTGCATGTGCATCTTTCTTTTTTGCCTGTACCCCTCCTCCCCTTGTCTTTCTATCTCCCTCTTATCCCTCCACCATTTTTCTCACACATTGTCTCTCTCATAAACTAGCATAACTGCACTGCCAGACACAGTTAAAAGGCAAAAACACAATGGGATTTATGTCTTGACTGCCTTATGTCTGCTGCTTTTCAACACACGCTGACAAATAAAGCTGCTGGAAGCCTGAAAAACACTATCTCTGCTATCTCTCTCTCTCTCCCTCTCTCTCTCTCAGAAGCTTATATCCCCTTTCTTCCTATTTCCCCTCCTCTCCTTCTTTCTTAACTCTCTGTCTTGCTCCCTTTCTCCTCCTCCCTCTGTAATTTCATTCCCAGTCACAGTGAGAGAAGCATCTGTTACTGAAACTAAATTACGATGTTTTTTCATCCGTCTCTGTGCATGTTTCCTTTCGTCCCCCAATAAACCATATTGTCACTTTATTTTAACAGTGTGGGAGTTATTTGTCTTTTCTCGGTAAACTACACGAGCAGACAATCTACCACGATGCTAGCCTTGTGTCTACAGTGTGTGTGAGCGAGACGGATAGAGAGAGAGAGATTGCTTCAATCGCTGACTCTGTCATCTATTCTTTTCATCTCTGTATCCCATTAGGTAACATTTGTTTTCCAGCTGAATCTCATTTTTGCAGTTTGATGTAGCATCTGGACTTTTCTTCAGGGGGGGAACTTCACGACCGCCATACTTGAAGATTCTAGGGACGCGTTAATAAATATTACACTTGTTGTCAGGGTGTTATGGCTTCAACACTTAATTTATACTTAATCCACTGTCGTACTTGTAACGTGCTGCATCAGCTAAATGCTTAAAATGTATAATGTCATTGTAAAGATCCACTAAACATTATGGATTCTACTTTTATGTTTTTTCCGTCTTGGTTTTTTCAATCTTCTACCATCAAGGATCCATGCTACAATTCTAGAATGTGTCCAATCAATTAGGCGTTTTTCTTCTACACAGTGATGTACTGTAGTGGTAAGTTAAGATGGGTAAACTGTGGCCTCCAGTCAGTGATGAGGAAAAAAAACACAAATATTTAGAGAAATCAATAATACTTTCAGAGAAGCTTTCTGTCCGTTCGCAGACCCTTTTCTCTATAGAGCTGAAATCAATTTGATTTCCTATTATGTTCGGATTGTTGTCATAAAGATTCCTGTTAACTTGAAAAGATGTGTGCTGTATATGGTGGAATTGCTTGGACTGAGTGAAGGAATGTAATTATTTATTTATTCATTTATTTAGTGTTGCAAGGTGTGGTCTGCTCGGTGCGTCAAAGTTCGGCTGCTGAATGATTGGCTGAATGTTACCGAAACATCTTCAGCGGCTGCAGTCTCCAGCAATCAATGTTTGTGCACTAGATTGCCTCTGACAGTGCATGGAGAGATTAAACGGTCATGCCGTTGTGCGGGAATCGGCAATCATGTGCCACGGATGGCTGAGAGTACGCAGGTTTTCATTCCAATCCAAATACTACAGCGGGTGATTTCACTGATTAGTTCCTCCTCTCTGCTTGAAGTTGTGCTAATCAGTGAAACCACCTGCTGTAGTCTTTGGTTCGAATGAAAACCTGCGTACTCTTGGCCCTCCATGGCTCCCAGTCCCTGCTGGAGAGGGATAAGCCAAGAGCTAACGGTAAAGTGATGAAGACTAATGTGATGAAGGAAGTGGTTAGTTTGACACAAGAGGCTACTTCAAGGATTTTCAAGCCACAGAGCACAAAATGTTCAATTGATCCGGCAACAATGTAAAAAGAGTGCGCCCAGGGTGAGTGGTGTTACTGTCACAGCTTCTGTCATGCAGCTTAACTTGCTGCAGATGTTCCTGCAGGTTTGCATCAACAGCGTCAAAGACAGAGGAGGCTGACATCACTGCAAAGTTGCAGAAGTCTTCAACTTGCTCTACGATGTCAGAAAAATGAATAATTGTGTCCTTTTTGTTCAATTATGTGAATATATTTCTCACACTGTACCATGCAAAAATCACACAAAAACCACAAATGAAAAGTCCGATTGGAAAGATCCAATGAGAACATACCCACTGGATTTGACAGATTTGTTCATTTCATTGCAAAGACCACATCTTGTGACACTGAAATAAATGAATAAATCAGCAATTCTCAAACCTTTTCGCGAAGTGATGCCAACTCCCAACCCCTGTCACAGGCCGCATACGGAGAGCGGCGATCAGTCCAACAGGAGAACGGCTCTATTTTCAGGTTGTTTTATTTATTTACTTACCAAGGTAGGCCTCCAATTTTAAAATTACTCAGCATTTCATACCAAAACAGTCCAAAAAATGGAGAAAAGATTTGAAAAATAAACCTGATAACAATTTTGTATAATAAAGATGTGTTTTCTTATATCATAATCATCTTGCGGCCCCCCCAAAAATCACCTCACAACCCCCTGGTGGGTCCCAACTCCCAGTTTGAGAACCACTGGAATAAATCAACATATAACATTAACCAACATTATACATTTAACTGTGTTTATTGATATGCCAATTTTGTCCTAGTTTTATTCCTCATAAACTCTATTCTTGCAAATACAAGTTTTAGAGTTTAGGAGGATTTAGTGTCCACTAATATCGCTGTTTCTCTCAAAATGTAAATGCACGTCCCTGGATCCCAAACTAATTCTCTCCCCAGCGAGCACATGACCTCTCTGACAGAATCACGATTGACCATGAACCTAATTGAAAAAACATTCCCTCTTGCTCCCTGTGAGAAGTCACCCGGTCTTTTCTTTTGGCTCATGTATTTTCCTCACCTTTAAAAGGCAAACTGTGTCTTTTCCTCATGAAAGTCAGATTCGGAGAGCAGACGTACTCCCCCAGCTCAGTCGCCTCCACTCCTTCTCACTTTCCTCCCAAGTGTTTTTATTTTTTCTCTCATGTGTCTGTTTTTTCGCTCCTCTTTCTGCCTCCCATCTCTCTTCTCCCATCTTCTCTCTTCCTCCCCTCTTTCTACCTCTCTTCCTCTCTGTTACCAGCATCACAAGACCAAGGTCAGGCCCATTCATTCTACCTGAAATCTGTTTAATACCTGCAGGTACAGACCCTGCTTTGGAAGGAGGCCCAGAGTCGTGCCTTGCTCAGTCCACTGAGGGATCACACCGTCTGTTTTGGTTTGGAAAATATCCAAGGGTCCTTGAAAGGGAGGAAGTTCAGGATTGGAATACTTTCAAGTGCCCTCTCTTAAGATTAGGGTGGGTTTTCCGGTGTTGAGCTTGGAACGGGTCCAAAGGTCCGAGCAGGAGTATGTTTAAGTTTGGAATGCTTGGAATGAAATGTCCCCCTTAAGAATGAGGATGGATTTAGGGGTTTGGAAAAGTGCCCATTGGTCCAAACAAGAAAGATATTGTAGTTTTTGGTCTGGAACCTGATATGTCCAAGATCCCTGATAAAGGTGTACAAAGGCCATATATTTATCTCAGTAATAGTCCCAGTGTACAACCAAGGAAGCATGATTAACATTTACAACCTGGCAAAGTGTCAGACTGATCAAAGACCCCTGACAGGGGTGTATAAAGGCTATGTATTACGCTTGGAGAACGTCCAAGCAAGCGTGCAACCAAGGGAGCATCTTTTAAGATCAGAGCCTATCAAAGTGTCAGATTTACCCATGACCCCTGTCTGGGGAATATAGGAGTCAGTTATTAGGTTTGGAACAAGGCCAAGGGTCTGCGTGATCTGTGGGGACAGGGATGCTGATTCAGGCTGGTACATGGCCTTAAGGTGCTAACTAGGGAGCATGTTGTCTATACAGTTCACACATAAAATGAGCTTTTAGTGGGGTTTAAATCTGAATTTTTGACTGTAATCTTATCTCTGTCTATCTTTGTCCCCTTTTCTCTGGCTCCCGTTTTATTAGGGAAGAAACAAAGACTCTCGCATACCATTCTCACAAATCCCTTTTTAACAGTACACACACACACACACACACACGCACGCTACTCTGAGCATAATAACGTACAGCCCTAATTACAGAGCTACCAAGGTTAACAAAGTAATGTTAGTGCTCTGTGGTCCCTATTATAAAAGATTAGTTCAATTTCATGTATTTAATTGGAGCCGGGGTGAGCATGTGTGTGCTCTGTGTGTGTGCTGCACGTGTGTGTGTGTATGCGTGCCTGTACTGTGGGGCGGTGGAAAGACAGAGACAAAAGACAAGAGGCAACATCACGAGACAAGTTATTAACAGATGGAGCGATAAAGCAATTATCTCTCTCAGGGTATTCTGAATTTCACTGCATAATGACCAGTTTGTAATGCTGGTTGCATAGAAGGTTTACCCTAAGACACATTGATCTGATCTCAATTAAGACATCAAAGAAACCAGGGTAACCAGTTTTGAGACATGCTGATCTCTGTCACAATAGAAACAGCAACGTCTAATAGTTTGTTCAACATGCTAAGCAGGATCAATTTCCAAACTGTTTTGGGAGTTTTAATTGCAGCGAGAATTATTCAGTCACTGAACTAAATTGTAAATTCATTCATTTTGTTACCTGCATTATAGAACTAATTAGTGCAAGGACACGCACACACAGGACACATACACACGCAAATGCACACGCTTGCTTGTCTGCACAGCAACATGCACCTACATGTTCACATGGATATACCTCAAAGTGACGGGATCACAATTAGTTTAATGGAACTGAGTGAGTCATGAGGGGGGAGAGTGGGAGACAGCCAAGGAGGGAGCGTGCACGTTTGCTGCCTCTCTGTGTGCATGTTGTTAGAGTGTGTTTGCATGTGTGTGTGAGTGTGTGTGTGTGTGCCTGTTGGTGTGCGTCCGTACCTTGACCTGTCCAACGTATGCGTGGTCCTGCTCCTCGATGACGGTGAGGTTCACTGGCAGTGAAGAATCGAACAGCGGGTCGTTGTCATTAACATCTGTCACCACGATGTTCACCGTCGCTGTGGAAGTCTACACAAACGCATGCGCGCGCGCACACACACACACACACACACACACACACACACACACACTTGGATTACTATTCCTGTGAGGTTGACAAGATGTGATGGACACCAGCATGCAGGAATTGGCCAAATACAATAAACAAACACAAAATGAAACATAAAATTCATAATAAAACAGCTTTGACAACAGTTTTGAGCTGACATCAGTAAAATATTTTGATTGTAGTAATAAAGCAATACAGGTAGCAGCTGTGGACAACTAATATGTCATTTGAACTTCCATTTTTTTCACAGATTTCAACACTGGAGCAAGTTGCCACATCAACATCTATCCATTCAACAGCAGAGTTTTTGATGGAAACAAATGCACTGGAATTCAATTAGAACTCACAGTTTCACAGTACATACTGACACGGTAAAGTAATGAGCATGCCATGCAATATGGCAACAGAAGTAAAGGAAAGTGAGGTGACCAATACTGCAATTATCCACTGTATCATTTCTCAAGTTAATATATTAAAGGAACAGTTCACACAAAGTACAAAAGATATTTTCCCAGTAACACCTAGTGCAATCTAGCCATGCAGACTGTATCTATCCGCCCCCAAATGTATACGAATTAAAGGCGGATGGATACATTTTGCCAGCTTTACTGGAAATAGTTTCCAATAAATCTCTTTGCCCCGAGGGCTGTTGATTATGTTAGGTATTCATGTTTATGATTTTGGAAAGTGCTGTTGCTGCTGAGTTTTTGCACAGGTAACATTCTTGACAGTTTGAACTCCTCAAAACAATACCCATCCAGCCCCACTGTATTGGGCTGAAGGGAGACAGGGAAAGAGACGGCCTGGAAACCTCACCAAATCACACCGAAACTATCTGTGTGGACGGATCGCATGAGTGTGGAAAAGAATTTCTTTTTTTTATATTTCGGGTGAATTGCTCCTTTAATTCCCTAACTACTTCCTGAGAAGAGACGAGAAGAGAAGAGACGAAAACAGAAGAGAAGAGTCAGTCCACTGGACTCGTTCACTGCGAGGCAATTAAGAAAATTCACAAATGCTGATTTCTTTCCCGTCCTGTTTGAAGTGTTCGATTTGCGTCAGAAAGTTCTGTTTGTCTACGCCTGATCATCAGAGTACAAAGGAGGCGTCCACCTTCAACTTCCTCCTCTTTAACTTTCAACTCACAGTGGTTTCATTTCACTGTCTGAGGCTATTTGTGGCTCCGTCCCTCTTCCTAACAACTCCCTTATGTAACAAACTGAAGAGCCCCACTTTGCTTGCTAATTAGCTCTACTCCAATCCTTGCTATCCCATCGCTTTGTCCGCCGCGCTCGCAGTGATTGTTCACTTTACAATTGGAGCTGAAAACTGTTCACCGCTAAGTAGTCCACTTCGCACCTTCTCACAAAACTGTTGAAAATGGCT
>OMKZ01036232.1:67104-90468 GCA_900302535.1 Neoniphon sammara | reverse complement strand
AAAAAAAAAAAAAAAAAAAGCCTCCACTCCCTTGTTGCTGTTTTTGCCGAAGTCCTGCCAGGAAATTTTGATGAGGGAGTTTCACCTGGTGTGCACATACAGACTTAATAATCAGTCAAAATTTCATTTAATTCAGGCTTTCATGCAAGTGAGTCATGCAGCCGGCAGGAGTGGATTCACACACTCACACACACACACACACACACACACACACAAGTCTGTGTGTGTCCACGCTGGATGGAAACATTGTCTAGTAGTTCATTGTCACATTAATTCGGAAAAAGGCGGAGAATAGTGTGCAGGTTTCATCAAACACTAGGAATACTAACAAAATTGTCTTTCTTTCTCTCTCTAAATGGAGCATATGAGACAATATATGTAAACAAAAGAAATCAGTTAATCAACATTTTAAAAGGCTCTAACTGAAACACAAAATCCTGTATCAGGGTGTGTATTAGTGACTATGCATGTGTGTGTGTGTATGTGTGTGTGTGAAAGACTATTAGTACCTAAAGGGGCTTAATATGAAAAGCTTCATTTGCGTTAACCTAACAAATCGATGCAGGACTAAGCATTTTCACGGAGCCAACTTCCAGCTAATCAGGTCAAGCTAATTCAAGCCTGGTTTAAACAATCTGGTTTGCATGTTCAGAGAGTACCTAAAACACAGACCTGAGATGTGAAACACAGTTATGCTGCAATGTTCACGACCATGGATCAGCAGCAAACTTTAGTCAAATAACGTGTATGAAAATATAATGAAAAAAACAGCAAACTCCATCACCATGAACACCACCAGAAAGAAACTCTGGACACTGCAGATCAGTGATGTGCACAGACGTTGACAGGAGCAGGGATGGAGTCTCATAGGAAGAAATGTGGCGTCGGCTGAGTTAGTCGAGGTGTTCACCTCGTAACTGTGACATGCGGGGTTCAACTCCACTGAGGATCATGTCTCATCTTTCTCTAGCATCAGCCCCTTTTCACTTTACCGTCTGATGCCGCTGAACTGCACTAAAATAATGTCATATCAGGCTGACTCTCTCTTACATGATCTAAAAATGAAACAAAATGCAATTTGCAGCTTGTTTAGCAAGATTTCCATTTTCCATCAACTAATAAAAGCATGTTTCTATGAAAATAGGATTATGACACTCCGGCAGCACAAGAATCATAATAGCAATAAACAGCAGTGAACATATCATAACTTCTATTTCATGTTTTACTCTGACATATGAGCATAGCGGAGAAAACGCCACATGTCAGCTAGGTTGGAGGATTGTGAGTTGAGATTGAGCCTGGAAACGGACCTGACTGGGACCTGGCCACCTCTCCATGGTAATTTAGCTTGAGCGTAATTAAACCTGCTTCCTGCGACTGAATTTCCTGAAAATAAGCCTGACTTAGCGAAATACGCCTGGTAATCTCGCTCTGAGGTACCGCACAGCCATCTGGACAGCTCTCACACGCAATCTCCACTGCACAATGAACACAGGGCTTTCCCTGCATTATAAAAACTTGGGTGGGCCGCCTAAGCCTAATTTTAGGTTGCCTAGGGAAATATTTCTAAAGTGAATTTAAATCAGATAAAAAAATGCATTTGAATAAAATGCAATTTAAGAGTAGAGTAGAATAAATAGAATAGACGAGGTTCAGGTGTTAAATTGGCTGTGATGACTGTGGCACACCTCGGCCTCTTTTGAAAACAGTATCAGCATTCCCCTGTGCATGGTGAATGAGTTTGTGCAGCAAAAGAAAAAAACATTTTTCGAAAAATGTAATAAATGCTGCAGAATCACAAGAAGGTAACAGTAAAAACAAACATGAGAACCTTGGAACCGCCAGTGTCAAGATGTGACATCTTCACCTACAAAAGAGTCTCTTCACCCATGAAGATTTCACATTTTTTCTTTAGTACTTAATTGTGGAAATTCTGGCACAATTTTTGGCAATTTCACCCTTGATTTTTCTCTCAGGGAGGAATATTTTTTTCACAGGTATGAAGGAAGGAAGTGCATCTCTCTCTCTTTTTCTCTCTCTCTCCCTCTCCCTCCCTTACTCATCCATTCATGTGAGACTGCAACAGGTTTACTACCCTCCAGTGATTTGGTTTCATGGCTGAAATGAATGTAGTACCATAAACAAAATGTACTGGAGTCAAACACACACACACACATGCACATAGACACACAAACACACTGAAAGAAAAAAAAAGAGACATCACATAGAGAAATATTCCATTTCCAACACATTTCCAGCAGAGTAGAACTTGATGCATGGTTGGTGGTGTAATTCTATTAGCAGCCTAAGCACTGATCGAGACAAAAACGCCCCCACACAGCACGCCACTACTCCAATGCCTAACAATCGCTGCCATTTAAAAATGTTCAGGGTAGACTGCATTTAATTGGCAGAAATGGGAATGCACCCAGAATTAAAAAAAAAAAAAGAAAAAAGAAAAGAAAATATTGTGTGGAGGAACATTTTGTCTTCATTTAAACTTCAGGAAGGGGAAGTGCCAGTGGAAATGTAAAAATGTAAAAATGCACCGCACAATAAGGTGGACAGTAAAGGGAAAATGCAGCAAAGTCCAGCATGTTTGCAGAAAAAGGTGATGCAGATTCATGCGCTGTTTGGATAAGAAAGCGCCACACATGGGCTCTAGCACTAGTACTGCATTCATTTCAGCCATGAAAGCAAATCGCTGGAGGGCAGAAAACCTGTTGCAGTCTCACATGAGCAGATGAGGAAGGAGGAGTGAAAGAGAAACAGAAATGCACCTCCTTTATAAGTGTAAAAAAGTAACGTCCATCTCCATTCTTTCTCACCTTAATAACCAGGTCAAATCTGTGGTAGAGCTCTCTGTCGATAGGCTTTAGCAGCAGAAGCTCTGCTGTGCTTCTGTTCAGGCTGAAATACTCTGCATAGGACTCTGGTTTACCTGGAGAGGACAGGAGACAAGACACAAGCAGTAAACACACAGCAGAGAGGAAATATGGAGGGAGCGATGGCATAAAAAGAGCGAGGCGACAATAATTGTTTTTTTGAATCAATATATGTTTGTGTAGGGTGTGGGTGAGCGAGAGAGAGAGGGGGAGAGAGAGACCAGAAGCATGGCTGATGCTCCCAGTTTTCTCATCTAAGCTCTCCACAGGTGGGGATGCGATCCTTCACTCACACACACACACACACACATATAAATATATATATATATAACCTGGAGGAACTACGTTACTCTGGAATGTTGCATTGCTCAGTGGGGAAATCAAGTGCTGGTGCGAGGAGCAGCAACACAGCCACATGTGGACAATCACATTTCTCAAGTCTGCCTTTCAGTGTGTGCTTCATTTTGTGTGCGCCTTTGTGTGTGTGTGTGTGTGTGTGAATGCGTGCGTGTCTTCCATCTTTATAGCCAGCACTGATTTGATTGGCTCTCACCGAGCCGTGCCACATTCCAAGACAGCATGGTTCCTTTAATGTTTGTGTTTGTGCACTTTCCTGTTTTCGCCTTTAGACTCGTCGTCCACGTGTCCACGGAACGCACGGCCACGTGTGTCGGGGTCAGGGAACAGAGCGCACGCATCCTTCTCTCAAACACAAACCAGCGAAAGAGCCTCCAGACACAAATGGAGATGCTTTCAATGCTCCATTTGCGACACCCCGGCTGTCAGTTCTTCAAAATAATTTGTCAGGTTGTTCTCCAAAGCAACACACAAAAGGTGTGTCTTTCCTGTTACTACTGTTTCTAACAGCAAGGAAATAAAAAAATCAGTTCCTTCTAGCTGTCTGATGAAGACTGTTGGAGCCGTAACAGATTGCCTTTTAATACCAAACTGTTCATTACCAGGGTTAGTTAGTTTTTCATTCTTTCGGCTCTTTGCAATTTATAGACAGAGGATCTGCAAGTTTGAAACAGTTTTTTTTTTTTTGTCCTTTGCATCACCGTTTCTTATAAGCTTTGTTCAGACGGGATTGGTTTTACAGGGGTCAGTGAGGTAACGCAATCATCACCGGCGCATCTGCAACTTGAGTCCCATCCGAGCCTGCCACGTAAGTAATTTTGCAGACTCTGCGTGCCCACGCCGTAACAATTCCAGCCTCTTTTAAATCACCTGTAATATTAACCTGAGGGAAAACTAGTCCCATCAGAGCTGACGTCTCTGAGTTTGACACAGCATTTGGAAAAGTCATTTCTGGACTTTGTTATTTCATGACGACAAACAACAACTGAGAACTTGTGACCAGACCCAAATTCTCCACTCTTTCCTTTGCTCTTGCAGCCATGATGTCCTGCTCAAGAACATCAGCTTCAGTTGTAGAAATTATGTATGGTAAATAGTATGTTCTGGGAAGGATGACAACACGTATACCGAGAAGACATTCCCATTTCTGTATCTGACCTGGGGTTTGTAAATAAGACTGACTGATTCTCATGTTAATTTGTATTTAAAAAATAGACACGTCCTGTACTATCAGGAAAGTGTGGGAAGTGAGATTTGGTATGTTCAGTTTTTGTTTTGTTTTGTTTTTTTCTTTCATCCTGGCAAAGTCAGCCAAGCATATGTTCTCTTTTCCAGCACCCTCCTGCAGTTGTTATGAGAGGGCGGACTGTTAGTCATTCTCTACTGCCACCCACATTTTCCCAGCCGGACTCAAGTTCAAACCAGCGACTTTCCGATCGCAAGCCCGCTTTTTAACCTCTGACCTTTAACAGACGCCCCCACAAACATTTGTCATGGAATTAAACTGGAAACAAAGCAGTCAGTGGAGAACGCCATCCCGCCAACACCTATTGTACTACGAATTCAAGGTCAAGGACCCATCTCTGCCTATAGCTACGAAATAATCACATGCACAGTTTTGGATGAACCGTAGTGTTAGACCAAGACTTTTAAACTGTTTAGAGGTGGTTAATTTTTAGGCTTGATTTGGTCAGGTTAAGGGTCTGTAGGCCATTTTCAGCTCTGTCTAAAACCGCTGGTCTACAACTGTGGTGGTTCTCCAAGTCTTCAGCTTGGTTTATTTCTATTTGAGAGATTCTGGGTTTCAATGATATCTTGCTCAAGGGGATCAATGCACAGCCGCACACACACAAACACATTAATTATATGAAACTTTTTGTCATACCCGCCGATGCCTCCAGCTAGAAATGATGTTGATGATGGCGTGACAGAAAATATTCCGTGAAGGTGGAGGGCCAAAGCCATAATTTACAGGTGGTTCTTTTGCATCATGTTTAACATTAGCTTTGCACACCTGTGTTGGTAGATGAGGCTTGTCTGATCAAAAAACTGGACCCTTAAAGCTTGTATAGGTGACTTGTTTCCTTCACAGTTTTGACAAAGTCTTCAAGCCAAACTAAACACACTGAGAAACAAATCCGGTGTTCCAGGCTGCTCCTGGGGCTGTAATCTCATTTGTTAAAATCTGTTCAGTGCAAATCAAACACCCTCAAGGAGGCATCGCTACCTTAATGCCAATCATGTCTTGTGCACACACACCTGTGCACGCTCGCTTCTCCTCCCAGACAAACTTAGCTTAGCTTACCGTAGCTACAGAAGGGCAGAGAAGGGAGCCGGTTCCCCAGTTCTTATTTCCCCACTGCATCGGCATCAGAGCCTCACACACAGGTGTGCATGTAGGTGGGAAAGACTTGGGGGAGGTACTGAATCTCAGGTGGGTGCTGATTGAGTTCAAATTGTCAACAAAAGTCAGCCCACTCTACAAAGTTACCTTCACAAGGTTTAAAGCAGTAACCAATCAGGGTTCAGCCAGTGAGGACAGAGTACTGTATTCTCCTTTTGTTGCCCTGTTTACCTGGAACCAGCTGCCCTGAACCTTCATGCTTTGGATGTTTTCTGAATGTTTCAGTTGATGATCATAAAATATTGTTCCCATCTTTCTTTTTTTTGCTTTTCTTTATGAATTTAAACGTGGCTCTCTAAGACAAGAGGGACCTCTTGTCCTGAGTCCAGAATAAAGATTACATATAATGCAGCAAAGTAAAATTCCTGGCATATCAGAGGGAGTCTGTGTGCTTCTGTGACAACCAATCAGGACACAGTATAATCTAAACCTACCAATGAGGATGGAGTATAGAATCCCTGGCCTGTCAGAGGGAGGTTGTATGTTTCTGTCCTGGTCCACAGCCTGGATGGGCGGAGTCACATTGACTGGATTCACCTTCACCTGGAGATACAACAGTACAACTTAGAGTAGAATACATCAGAATACAAGAACAAAACAGTACATGATATATTAGAACATGTACTTACACATACAAGAAAACATAAACAGAAAAATATAGAAAATATCTGAATATACAACAGACCATATGGGCTTTACAATGGCTTGACATGGCATGGAATTTTGCAAGTGTGAAAGAGAGAAAGAAAGAGAGAAAGAGAGAAAGAAAGATGACCAGAGGCATTTATAATGAAAGTTGCTCTCTGTTATTGGTTAAAAAGCTGGATAATAAAACCGGAGGGAGAGTAGGTTTGAAAAAAAAAAAAATCCCTTCTTAGAGGTCAGTCCTACTCAGCTGCAGAGACAAGATTCATTACTTGTGTAAACTCAGGAGGAATTTCATTTCCCTCTAAGTAGTTTCAGCTTCATCTGTATTGCATTCATCTTACATAAAGCGCTGTAGATGTTAGCAAAGCAAATCAAGTTAAATGAGACAATGCAAATTAGGGTAGAATCATGTTTGTTCAAAACACATTCTGGTATAACATCCAAGTTTAAACACCACGCAGAACGTGTCCACAGACACATACAAACACAAAATACTGGGGGCAAAACTGCACTGGACACAATTCAAATTTATCTCTTGCTAGTGGAAGATTTAAACCAGAGTATGATCAAAGGATGTCTTAAAATGGTCTACCTCTTTGCAGCATGCCTGTGCACATACATGTATAGACAGTATATGGTGTGTATTTGCATGGCTCTGTATATAGTTGCATGTGTGGTCTCTGTGTGTGTGTGTGTGTGTGTGTGTGTGTGTGTGTGTGTGTCAGTGTAGTGAAATGGCTGGGCTATAATGTTGACTTATCACAGTGCAATATGCTGAGGTCTGGGTAATGTGAAGATGCCGATGGGAGAAAACATTACTATGTCTATAGGTTACAAACACTTTATCACTACCGCTGTCATACACACACACATGCATATACACATGCACCCACAAATGTCAAGCACAGCACACAAGCAAGTGCACACACAGACTCCAAAGCATGCACAAACGCACCAGCATCCTCACCACTGCTCCTTCATACACCCCCTATGATAAAACCCTTTAGCTCCCCACCTGTCTTGTACAGCAGTTAAAATAAAATCTACTAGCCATCATAGAGCTATATCTCCTGTTGCCTATCGCCAGGAAGAAAAAAAAAAAGAGGAGGAGGAGGATAGAGGCAGAGAGAAAGATATGGAGAGTGATGAAGTGGAGTGAAACACGGTCTAAATATCTGGAAGAGAGATGAATGTGCCACAAGTTGAGGGGAAAGAGGGAGCCGGGAGAGATGTAAATGCAGAAAAGGGGACACGCTGCAAAGTGAAACAAGGAGGATCACAGAAAGACTGAGATGATGGAAATACTAATAGTAATATTACTGTAACACGTACTAAGAAGAATATTGTTTTATGCAGCACTTCTCAGAAAACAAAGGGCTTTTTGAAGGTTTCAAAGGATTAAATAAAACGTAAAATCAATTTCATAAACGAGGCAAGAAACATGAAAGCAAGGAAAAGAAAGAAAGAAAGAAAGAGAAAAAGGAGAACAGAAAAAGTACGAGAAAAAGAAAAATGAAAAAGCTGAACTCAGAAAACATGTAAAAGAGGAAGAAGAGAGAATGAAAAGTTGTATGAAAAGACGGGGAAAAAGAAACACCCGAGAGAGAGGGAGAGTTCGATGGAAAAACCTTAAAGTGTAAATGAACCATACAGCTGTAGAAAAATAGGAAAAATGGGATGGAGGGAGTGAAAGAGAAGAGGAAAGATGAAAACTGACCCTGTGGTCAAACTTTCAAGTCTTATGCAATGTTTGCATTTCATTTCTGGGCAGATGCTTTTATCCGCGCCACCTTGCAGAGCCACGTGCGCATACATAATGAGCATGGGTGGGGTGGCCCCCGGTGGCAATCAAACCCCCAACCGTGCCGGCGCCATAGTGCCTTGCTTCAGCTCGCTCAGCTGCATGTCATGATGTTCCTCCTGGTGCAACAGAGATGCAGCACTCCCCGGTCACATGAAAAAATAAATGGTCGCCTTTACAATGCAGTGCACTGCAGTACCACAAAGTTGTACTCTATTCTACCAGCTGCTGGAAACACGGACCTAATGCAGCGCTGTATTCTTCCCTGGTTTTGACATCTTTGTGCATCTTAGCACAGCTTGTGGCCAATCAGGTGGAGATGACATCTCTGACAACTGACCTGGACTGCAGGGGGGAGGGGGAGGGGGGTTTACTGTGGTATTCAATAATGTAGGCTTTTTTTCTTTTTTTTTTTTAACCTGCAGCTTCTCCAATGCAGAAAGCCCTTATTTAAAGCAGATGTGTGAACAGACAACTCCTCAGCATCTTCTTCTAGCATGACCAGCATCTTGTTTTCAGTGTGTGTGTGTGTGTGTGTCAGAGTGAATGAGAGGGAGCAAGAGAGAGAGAGAGAGAGAGAGAATAAAAGAGAGGGAAAGAGAGACTAGTTATGTTGGCTCTAAGGCTCCGAGGTTGTCACATCTTATCAGTCTGATTAGGAGTCAAACTATTATAGTGCCTTGACTCTCCCCTTCTCTCCTCTCCTCACTTCACCTCCCCGTCCAGCAGCTCTCCTTTCTATCTATCTATCTATCTATCTATCTATCTATCTATCTATCTATCTATCTATCTTCCCTCTCTGGCATCCCCTCCTCTCTCCCCCTGTAGTTTTGGGGAGAGCGAGCAGAGAGTTTTGAGCATACTGGGGCGCATTCAGGCAGAACGTATCAGAGAGCTCATGTTGGATGCCTTTAAAGTGTGGTCTTAATCAATCAAACAGGGCCCCTGAGAGACAGCTGTTTCTGAGAAGATGGGGGTGCGTTCAGGTGAACCTGACGGGAGAGGTCAGGCTGCTGGCATAAACACGCTTTTATTCAAATGACCTCAAATAACCAGTTTAGTTGAAGTCGACGTCTCTTGAAAACAGCTAAATTATCTGAAGTTTTTATTGGCCTTTAATGATGTCGGCCATTTCACCTTTGGCACATTCAACTGCTGAATTAAAGCGATAATAAATAATCAGCGAGATTCTCGTTTTGCGGCAGACATCTTTGGTGCCATGCAGCCGTTGTGGCGATGTTTCCCGCTACATTTTACAATCAAACAGTACGAGAAGTGCTGTGATGTCGTCTTCTTTCGCTCTTGTCGATGAAGTTTGAGTTTCTGTAAGCGCTGCTCTTTCTTTTGTCTGCTCCGCCACAGCAGCTGGTGCTGCTCACACTAACTACCCGGCTCTTCTTCTTATCTCCTCCATTTATTCCAAGCAAACTGTTGTTGCAGCTGCCAGAAACGTAAAATGCATCACTTCCTGCACGCCAGAGGATTTCTCCCAGTAAAGATCAACCAGACGCTGGATGTTTGGAACAACAAAAACTTTCATGAACTGAGCATAGGCTGAGAAACTATTGTGTTAAATCACTCACCTCCCGCTTCCTCCCCCTTCATTTCTGCTATTCTCTGTCTCTAAAATTTGTATCTGTTTTTTTTATGTTTGTCATCCTCTTTCTTTACTTCTCTCTCTCTCCTCCTTGCCTCTGTATCTTAGGCTGGGGACTCACTATTGGATTATGGGCTGATTTAAACTAGACTTACCCATCCCCACAATCGGAGGGGGAATTCCCATTAAAGTCTTGGTCAGACTGATGGTTGCCCCAGACTGTCTGGTAGTACGAGGAGTTTACAGATTCGGTCTTAACCAGCCTGAGACTGATAGAGTGATCTCAGCGACACCAATAATTGCAAACATATTTGCTAGGGGTGTAATGATTCATTCATTGCATGCATCAATTATTACTTATTCGCTTCTGTGCTTCTTCCACTTTTTGTCAGTGAAGTCAAAAGGGCGCTCAATTCAACTGACCCTCAGTAATTTTGCATAATGCACCTTTAAAAAAAAAAAAAATAATGTTGTGGTGATTTAATTACTGTGTGGTGCAACTTCTTTTTGGCATTTTTTTTTTAGATTTAATAATGTATTACTATAACTGTTGTCCATTTTTTTACACTGCAGTACAAAATGGAGTCTTATATAATGGCATGCCTTTAGTCGATCGAATTTTGGCTCAAAATACTGAATTGAATCATTGATCCGTATCATGGTCTACAAACTTCAATCAAAAAAGAAGCAGCGTTCTTAAATCAAATCACCGAACAGTGAATCATGAATTAAACTTAATCTCTATTATTCCAAAAAATCTCTCCTCTGGGATGAATGGGGATTACCGAGTCATTCTGTTAGTGGAGACTGCCACTAACCAGTGACATCTGAGTTTGCAGTGAGACTGTTGCAGGTTCCTGTGAGAGCGGAGGTCCTGATGCGAGTGATGTGGCAGGTGTCAGCAGGACAATCTCAGTTTCATCATCATGTGTCGGCCCTGAGCTTTTGTCTGCACCCCAAGAACAGCGAACTTTATGCAAATGAGGAGGAGGTGTCTGGCCATTCTGCACACAACTGACGACAGTAAACATGGAAGATGCTGACGCTGTCATTATGTTCATGATCTTTTACTACTGCACCGCTGTGATGTTGCATTTGGTTTTGGAGAAGAGACTAAACTCCACCCCGAACTTAGAGTAGAGTATTATCTCAGCTGCAGGGACTATTTTGAGACCCGGGAACCCCTGCAGCAAAAGAAGGGACTATTTCCCGCAGTGCATACACAGGTAAAAATTCCTGTTTCCTCAAAAGGGTTCCTGCAGTCCAGGAACAATTCCTGCAGTGGAAAAGGGGCACGTGTGCTAACCCGTCCTTGTCTAATTATCTAGTGTGAGCATATTTAGGACTAGAAGATAAACATAAGTGAAATCCATCTTTATGTGCCTGATGCGAAGCGTTTTCAAAATCGCTTTTATATCTAGCATGTCTTTGGCGCAAGTTTTTCCGGCGAGCCTGCCCATCCTGTTCTCTGCCTCTTTCTCCTTGCTGCACTCTGTCTTTCAGTCCCTCATGTCCGCCTCCCACTACCTCACCATCGTAAGCTCTGTCCTTGTCTGTGTATACTTGCTCCTTTTCAAACTACGAGGTGTAAAGTTGATTTACTTCTGTTGTTTCTCACCAAGTCTCTCTTGGCTCGGAGTGGAGCGAGTGAGTGTGTGTGTGTGTGTGTGTGTGTACATGAATTGTGGATTTGTGTGGATGTAACGAGTGCACACAATAATCTCTTTGTGTGTGTGTGTGTGTGTGTTTGTGTGTGTTGTATTCAAATATCCGTGCACGCGAGTGTGTCCGAATGCAGATATGCAGGAGTGTGTGGAAGAGATCTCAGTATAAACAAAGATATAAAGCAATAACAGTAGGCTATGTCCACTTAGGCATGACTGCTCCACTAACTTGACACTGTCGTGGCTGTGTGAGTGAGTGTGTATGTGTGTGTGTGTGTGTGTGTGAGAGAGAGAGAGCAAGTGGGTGGGTGTGTGGTAAGGCATGAATGCACTGCTAGCTTGTCACCATCAAGGGGGTCTGAGAGTGTGTCTCTGTGTCTTTGTGCGTGTATGTGTGTGTATTTGTGTGCGTGTGTGTGTGGTAAGGCATGAATGCTCTGCTGACTTGTCAGAGTTGAAGATTTCGCCCACACCAACTTTGCCTCGTTTACAAAGTGATATTGTAAGTTGCTCTGGATAACAGCATCAGCTAAATGCCTGAGATAGAAACGTAAAACAATATAGCTGTGCAAGCACAAATATACAGCAGAGTGCTGCAGACATAAAGCACGATTCACAACGGGATAAATGGGATATGCGCAAGGGATTGACAATATGATATGTCAGAGATTTTTTAAAACCTTTTTAGACTAACCGTAAACAGAGTCTCTCAATAAAAAAAAACAGAAGATCTCTTTTCAGGTACGGAGCCAGCAGGAAGATTTCTGTGACCTGTTTTATCACAGCTGTTTTAGTAACATTACTATACATTATTGATGTGTCCCAACAGCACATGAGCACCAAGCCCATCACAGACAACCAGCATTATCTCAAAAGTAAGAAAATGAGAAGTCGCAACAAGCTAAATGGTAATCAGTGATATGCCATTAAGTCTGACAACTGTAGAAAACTGTACACAAGACATGATTTCTATGTACTGCCAGAGATGTTTTCTGTTTACATAAGAAGTGAATGTGCACAGTGAGCGATGACGGACTGATGACACACTGCACATTGGATAAAAACATGGTTATGCACCTGAAAAACCTCATTGCTTTAATGTACTATCATCAAATTCCTTCTGATCACAGAGTGCAATTGCTGAACGAGAAAGAAAAAAAATTGCAGTTAAAATCCATTCCCTACAAGCCTTGTATTGACTTTGCCGTTATGTAATAACTGCTTTATGGCAGAAAGCGGAGTTACCAAAATAGGAAGAAATTTACCGGCAGATGCATAGCGAGCTAACGACGAGAGAAAAACATTAACAGAGGAGGCGGATGGGAGTGTACGTTGGACAGGCTTTTTTCACTCCGTTTAGAAAGCTTAGAAATCTAAAAGGTTTCATGACCAACATCGCGGTGGCCTTCTTCCTACTCGACCAGTAAATAAGTAAGTCTCAAGCAATTTAATTTCCTCACAGTTTGTCTAGTAACTAGCTAGCATTCAAATGAAACCCACATTTCCCTCTATATAACTCAGCCTCTGAATCTGAGCATAATTTGCTTCGGAGACTAGTAGCCACAAATACTGACTCACAGGCTCACAACATGAAGACATTAATGGTACATAAGGGACAGAGCTATCTGCTTATTTGGCAAATTATAAGCAACATGACTGTGGATGAGGCTTGTGTCAACAATTATTACGTTTAATGTTACATCTGACCTTTAACCTAAATCGAATCCAAATTCTCACCTTAACCCTAAAAATCGAATCTTAACGCTAAACAAGCCCCTTAAAGAAGTGAGGACCAGCTGAAATGACCTCACGCCACAAAAATGTCCTTACACTGGAAACTCAGAACAAGCACAAAAGTACACAAACGTGCTACAATTCTCCAATGAAAGCAAGGAAGTTGCAGTAACGCACATATTTGCACAGAGACACACATACCCCCTACACACTCAAATCAACCCTATACACTCCACATGCAGACAACACAAATACTTACAGGATCTGTAAGCTCTAGTATGTTGGCCCTATACGTAATAGGACTGCAATCTCGCGTATTTCCCACTAGCGTACATGGTAGAAACATAGGGCCCAAATCATCACCATCCAGCACATCCACAGTTAGAGTGGTGGTGGCTGTGCGACGCTCACTTGAGTTGGGCGATCGGTCCTGGAGAGAAAGAGAGAGATTATGTTTTATTATTGTGATAATGCAGCAATTCTTATTTGGATTAGGTTTGGATTTGAGAAAGGTTGATTTTAAATTGGATAT
This sequence comes from Neoniphon sammara, assembly GCA_900302535.1. Lineage (NCBI taxonomy): Eukaryota > Metazoa > Chordata > Actinopteri > Holocentriformes > Holocentridae > Neoniphon > Neoniphon sammara. Next base: position 76,846 of record OMKZ01036232.1, on the reverse strand, counting down.
TGATCAAACAGAGAGTGAATACAACCAACAAGTCCTGCTGAAGATGTTCATAAAATCACATCAGCAGAGTCAGGACACTATTTAAAGCTGCACTGGCTGGTAGTGAAATTTTTATTTATTTATTTTTAAATATTTTTGTATTTTTTTTATTTTATTTTCATGTTTATTCATGCCGCATCAAGAGCAGCGAAACAGATTGCTACTGAAAATGCATTAAAAGTGCTACTTTATTAACACAGCTTCTCCCAAACTATTAGATAAATTCCCCTTATCCTTTGACCAAAACCATTACTCTTTTTAGCTATTTTTGTTATTCACATTGTTATTCAGTGGCCCTTACATGGTAAGTGAAGATTAAGTGGAAATTTGAATGGCCGGTATACCAGCAATGTTTCAAACCTCTGACTCAGTAATACATTGCAATGCAAATGTTTGTCTTGCGTAAGTTAAAAAAAAGCTACTCCAAAACTCCACTGGAGACTCTTAACATATTTATTCATCTGAATGGTACACCTGCTAAGCTTTCAGTTTTTTTTTTTTTTTTTATTCATAAAAAACTCAAAATTTTATTCTGCTCTGTAATGCATTCCAGTGAAAATGTTAGTGTTGTGTAAAGCTCTCAGGCTATTCAGAAAAAATCCACAGGAGTCTTTAATCACATTGATACACAGATATTGAAAAATCAATACGCTTACAGGCTTTTGAGTTTTTATTCAGAGGAACAGAGACTTAAACTGCTGGATTTCAATGAAATCCTCATAAAATATCCATACAACTAATTCACAGGAAACTATTATTTATGGCAGATGTTGATGCACAGTGCACTGAGAGCAACTATGACCAGATTTTCAATGCCGGTCTAGTCATAAAACATTTAAAGTACCGCTCTATTAACAAACTATTATTTCCTCTTGGGCTTGAATGCGCACTTACTCATTTCACAAGGGTTGCTGTTTTTTTTCTTTCTTTCTTTCTTTCTTTTTTTCCTTCCCTTTGGTTTTCTGAAGTGCGGTCTACCTGTTGATCTGCTGTTGTTATCTGGCACCCAATTACGATAACAGCTGCTCAGCAAATTCACAGTAAACACCTAACAGGCCTCCTCATTCATCTGAATGGTCAGTGCACCTGCTGTGCTTTCAGTTTTTACCTCAAGATAATTAAAAACTAGAGAGAAGTTTTCATTTATTTATTTTTTTCTCTAATAACGCCCCCAGAAAAAAAAGCCATTTATGGCTCTAAATCTCTAAGTACAACTCAATCTGTTCACCTCAACTCGGGAATAAAATCCACCAAAGGTCCTGATTTTGTGTGGAATCCTCAGGAAAAATGGAAGTCATTCACAAAAAAGGTACTTAAAATTTAGAATTACTATGGACTCCTATTATTATTATTATCATTATTATTATTATTTTCTTTTTTAAGTGGTAACTGTCTAGGTTGCCCCCTCTCCTCTACATTATTTTTTGTGTTGTCTGAACTTAGTGTAGCTGGCAATTCCAGAGTTGAACTTACATTTAGAAGACACCATTTACTGCCATTCATTCTTGTACAGAAAAAGGAAATCCTAAGAAAAAACTGGCCAAGCTAGAGAATTCATCGCATTTGTATTTTAAAAATGAAATGAAATGAAAAACACTGAAAAATGTGTTTATTATTATGGTTGACACATTGTAGCATCCTGTACACATTTTACATTCCCTAACATATTTTTTTCTTCTTATTTCCTATTTCTATTTAGTAAAGTATATAGTGTACATATATATATTTTTTTTTACATATTTTTACATTCTCTAGCGTATTTCCTATTTCTAATGTTCCACAATGTGAGCCACTGCAACTGACTCAATTTCCCCACAGAGATCAATAAAATATTCTGATTCTGATTCTGGTTCTAAAATAAATGTTATATGGCATGCACTGCAACATGAAAACTAAAGATAGAAAGCAGTAAATGTTCTGTACTATAACTCTGTGTTACACCTGCATTGTCCCCAGTCCTGCTCCCTCTGCATGGCCCTGCGTCTCCTGCACCTTCCCAGCCATTAGTCATTAACATGCTTCTCTCAGCCTTATCTTTTTCTTAGCTACATCCCTAATGTTTGCTTCTTCCTCCCCATCCTTTGTATGCATGTTTATATGTCTGAGGGTGAGTGAGTCTGTCTACCTCCCAGGTATACTGCCCCCACCCCACCATCATCACCCACCTCCGCCACCTCCATCCCACCGTCACCCCCTCATCCTGGTTGCTGCTGCAGCTTCATGACTGGTCTCCTTCTGTCGAGGCTTGCTGCTGCTCCCTCTGTTCCCCTGCTTGTCTGCTTATCCGCTGTTGTGCTCTCCATAAAACTCACAATCTATGTCCTGTACATCTGTTATTAGCAAACTGACTCCTAAGTAGTCTTACACTTTGTACCTTGTTCTATTTTGTTCTGTTATTTGATCTATTGTTTAATTTTAAATGTGATAATTTGCCCGGGATAATTTGGTCAGCACCGGTTGCACTCCTGGTGAGGAAGGGGACCCCTCTCTCCATGGTCCTTCCCAAGCTTTCTTCCCTTTTTTTCCATGCACTGTTTTTGAAGGGAGTTTTTTCTTGTCCGCTATGAGGGTTAAGTCAGAGGGTTTCATCCTATTTTGTTTCTTGTAAACTTGTGGGCCTGTAAAGCCCTTTGAGACTGTGAACAGTGATTTCGGGCTCTACATAAGTATGAACTTGAACTTGAACTTCTGTATTCATTTAAACTGTGAATGTACAGTACATGTAGGCTTTTCGCTTTTGGCTCAGAAATATTTCTATTGTCATGTATAGTTTCCATGGCAGCTGTCAGAAAATCAGCACTGAAAGACTTAAACATTCAAAGACATTCGCAGAGGTCAGAAGAAAGTCAAATTAACTGAGTGAACTTTTGATGCAAAGTTTGACTGAATGAGATTTACTTTTATTTATAGTTGTACTGGGTTATACTTGAATTAGTGATTTAATTTCTGTTTATATTGGCAAAAGATGTAAACACTGAAACTAAACAGGCTCATACAGTATAAATGTTGAATAAAGTATATTTTCCATTTTCTCGTCAAATTCTCCAAGATTATATGTGAATATTCTTTATGTGTACTTGACCATGTTTGTACTTGACCAACTTGACAATCACTGTTTTAGTTTTTCTGACACGCTCCACTGAAGTTTTATTCTAAGATTCTTACTTTTTTCTTTCATTTTTCTTCTTTCCATTGCTCCTTGGTCTCACAAGCATCTTCTGAGGATTGATACTGAACCAACTCGGAGACACTCAAAACTCTTTAATTACCGTATTCAGGTGAACAATGAAAATGTCAGACGTTTGAGTATTCAGAAACACATTAATCTCTCTAAGTACTGCCGGTTTTTAATAAAGCCTTCAGAATAAATGGGCCTTGAGATTTGAATTTACCAGAACACTTTAAGAAATAAAGCTTCTGTAAACAAGGTTTTCCTGTAACAGTAAAATCTTAATGGTATAATCAGCAACTTAAATCATTTTCTCTGGAGTCGCAATTGTATATTCCTTAAATTTCTAACCTCTCTCCCCAACTTAATCTGAATCTGTTTTGTGCGTTAAGCGATAATAAGTATATTTGTAGATCACTTTCCAAATAAAGGATACAAAGTGCCGTGAAATAGAGGGAACAAAACAATCATATTAACAAAGCCATTAGTGATAATAAAAGAGAGAGCCTTCGTTCCCTTGAGGCCCACTCAACAGAGCAGAAATAGCGCAACGCTGCGTAACAGTAATATTACCATGATAATAAAAATTTACATAAAAATAACAACACTCTAGGCTATAGACTACAGTCCTACTCAAGTGGGAGGGCTTTTATTTTCTTCCAGCACTGCTTTCAGACAAAAACTTTATGTTTCCAAAAATTCAACATGCACAATTCATGAAAAATCTGCTCATCACGTCCCAGACTCAGACTCCCAGACTGAGGTTTTTGGTTTTTCATACCAACACAGATGCTCAACCATGTGCTGTGAATACACACACTCACACACACTCACACACACACACACACGGGCAGACAGAGCAAGTCATTTAACCTTTGGTAGGAGAGAGGATGTTGATGGAAAAGAGAGTGAGGAAGTAAAGAGAGACAGAGTTAGACCAAGAGCACTGATTTAAATTTTAACTGTGCTTAAACAATTTGGATTATGCATATTCATACAGACACTTCAGGACTGAAACCCATGTATGCTTCAGCAATGTAAAAATGATCACACTGATAGTGCTGCTTGAATAAAACAGAGAGAATGAGAGAAGATTAAAGAGCGAGTATGCTGCGCCTCATCTTATGAGGCTCGTAAATGAGACGATCATCAGCCATAATTAACTTATCTTTGAACAATGCATGAATGGAGTTAACATATGGCTCAGTCGTAAGCGGTCCATCTGAGCCTGAGGTCAAACGCTTTTATCAAAACTGGTGCAAAAATCATGAGCTAGCCCCTGTTATCTTAAATTATTTGTCACCCAAACTTTCAAAACTGCTTAGTTCCATTATTTCCAATTTCTGGGGAGAACATGAAGCATTATTATTAAGTCAACAAGATCATTTTTCTACATGGTGTAGGCCAACTGTAACTATCTTGTGCAAAGACTGGCTTCAAATACTTTGGGAATGTTTTTTTCTTGCTTTCTTCCATGTGAATATTGTCTAATGTTTCATCGATATTATAAAATCAAATTTGCCATGCCTTACCAAACCCAATTGTCTGCATAACGTGGCTAAATTAGACTAGAGGCAGTTGGCAGAAGGATAACCTACCGGATCATTTGGGTTGGACTGGATGGTGTACTCTATCTGTCCGTTGGGCCCGTCGTCAATGTCCCTCGCCCCATTGTTCCCCGAGAAACCAGAGAAGATTGTGGTTCCTATTGGCGTCAGCTGGAAACACAGAGAAAACATGGTGATACAGAAACACAGTGAATTTAAATTCGATTGAAATCTGCATCTATAATTTACAAGTCACAAGACTGACATGGGACTAGCATTTCAAAAAGATAAAAAAAAATCTGTCTGTGTCTGTGCATATCTGCATGGATAAACAAGTGTGTCTTTGCCTCCATATGAATGGACATAAACACACACACAAGCACACAGACACGCATCTGTGGTAGGAGAACAAGGCAGGCTCCTGTGACAATGCATCATTATTTCATACTTTGATATATCTACATTCGTATCATACATTTTCAGCACTTGCCTCCTAAATTTTGCTGCTGTTGTTCTGCAAGCCCTATACGTTCTTGAATTCTTTCCACGCATACATAATACCTCTCATGCTTTAGTTGGAATGACCAGCTGCTTATTTATATGCAAGCCTCATTATATTCTTTTTTTTTCTTACAATTTTTGGCATTTCTGGCCAAAAAGAATGGAACAGAGAGAAGGAAAAACATGTGGCAAAGGTCCCAGGCTGGATTCAAACCCAAAGCATTGCAGGTAACATGTGGCACAGATGGAGGATCACGTATTTTACTTTAAATTGGTCAAGAGAGGTCTTGATATCCCACGGTCTCACCAAAACAAATGCAGAATATGACTTTGAGTTTCACCTTATTGTGCTAAAATGAAGTTTGGGAAGGAAGGGTAGCTTGCAGCGCTTTGTGTGCACTCATCTGTGCCGGAAAAAAAATAAAAAATAAAAAAGGAGGGCTAGGTGCCGAATTTGGAGGAGGGAATGGCTGAAGAGACGTGGGCAGCATGGGTTATCTGTTGTGCAGAGTAAATTATGAAGCCTGAATAATGAAGTCCAATCAAAACTGTTTACAAGGCTGTGCATTGTTTAAACTTTATACTAGAAAATTATAAATTTCTACCCCTTTTGCGTGAGTGACTGACACAATAAAACATATGCGACAGCTCAGAGACTGAGTCAGACCAACTCAAAAACCACGCACCACTGGACATAGGGATTTTATCTCAGATCTCAAAAACTCGTCTGGGATAGCTAAATTGGGCCTAAGGTCATGCCGTGTGCATGTTTTCAGGGCATTTCTGTCTTTATTTGATAGTTCACAGTGAATGGAAACAAAGTTTTGGGAGAAGAGGAGGTGTTGACACGCACAAGGCTGGATTCTGCAGTGGATTTCATAACTTTTACGACCTGGATGGGATTGTTATCTCCGCCAGAAGATCATACGTTTGGTCGGGTGTGCTGTGTGTTTGTTTGTCTGTCTGTCTGTTTGTAAGTTTGCCTGTCCGCAGCCAATCTTGCAAACTACTGGACCTAATAGCCTAATTTTTTTCATTCAGTCATCATACAGTCATAACTGCACAGTTTTCTGGGCAAGTTTATAAAACATTACTGAGAAAAGACAACAGAACGCAGAGCAGACACACGGGAGAACAACACTGTAAAAAGTGTCAGAGGCTGATGGACTCTGTCAACAAGCGGGGGTTAAAATAGGTCCAATAGCCTGATGCTTCACCACTGTGAAAAATGAAGTGTAAAACAGCCGTCGTTGTTTCATACATCAGCGGACTAATTTGCCTAATCTTCTCGGGTCTTTGGACGACAAGATAAAAACCACCATGGAAAACCCCTCTCACCCTCTCTACAACCAGTTGTGGCACAAACCAACACCAACTACCTACCTTATACAGATATAAAGTAGACATGCCTGGTGGAGATCTGCGCTCTACTGAGTGCACTCTTCTAGTAATTGTTGATTTTCTGCTTTTTTCTTTGTTGTATCTTAATGTTATTTGCTGCTGCAATTATCCAGCTGCAGCACTGTTAAAGTTTCATCTAAACACAAATAGAGGGCTGATGGCATGTGAATCTATATCGGTTAAGAAATCTTTGAGGCTCCACTTACTGGCATGTACACCTCTCTGTCAGTCGGTCTGTAATGTCTTTTCTTCCTTCACCATCTTTTTGTTGCTCTCTGTCTATACACAAGCCTTCACCTGTCTTCCTCTCCTGTCTTCAACCTTCTTTCATGTCTGCCGCTCTGTCTTGCTCTCTCTGTTTTTTCTCACTTGCAAACACTAAAACACACTCACTGTCTGTGCCCTTCTCTCTCTCTTTCTCTCTCTCTGCTTCTGTAATAAACATGAATATTTGTTGCACCTCAGTGCCCCTGTAATAAAAACTTTATATAAAGGTGGATTATTGCCTGGGTGATACACAAACCTACATGAGACATTGTTAAATGGTTTTCTCACTCTCGAATCTAGCTAATTTTCTTGATGAGATATTAAGTCTGAAGATCAAATGATGGTTAAACTGTTTAGTGGGCGTTTGTGTGCAGTGGATATATGGAGAAAATGAATAATGGTATAATCACCTCTGGTATGGGTTGGTTTGGGTTTGGGTAATGTATTAATATGTTGTATTTTTATTTTAATAAACCCTTTTGCTACTCCCAGTCACAGATTGATACAGTATGATAGTAATTCAGTCTATACCTCATTCATGAAAGCTTTCTCCTTTTTTTTTTTCTTTACATTTGCTATTCTAATCACACAGTGTCTGGACGCTTTTTCTTGAGAAAAAAAAAATCTCTGGCCTCCAGGTAGAGATGTGTCATTTGTTTTTCACAGCAGAAACATCAGTTTGTTTGGGGGAAAAAAAAGAAATATTCATAAGAACTGAATAGTTAGCATGAGAAGCGATAGCCAACATGGCCAAACAGACACAGAAGAGAGTGTAACCTACAGAGACTCAAACTTTATCCACAGAAAACCCAAGGAGAAAGACGTCACAGCATGCTCACGCTATCTGATTGCCAAATGATCTCTGGGAAGAGCAGTGCAGAAACACCCCAGCAAAAGCCACTTACCACCAAAGATGTCACCAAGATAAATAAACAAGTAACTTGAAGACTCCCACTTTATGTTAAGTTGATATTTGATCAAAATGAAGCGTGCGATTTGCATATATATGACCCAAAAGTCAATGATGAGAGATAACAGCCTCAGACATATATTGATGTGCTCTGATATAAAAAACTGCATCTAATTCATGATATTACTCAGTTTCATTGAGCACATTAAATCAGTTGGAGTTTTGAGCGGTGATTGATCCACGAGGTCGAGAGAGAAAATGAATGGTTGGGACTGAGCGACATGACGTGGTTTTGGAAATGTTTTATGCGTCATGTTCAGCAGAAACAGAGGGAATGGGAGTGAAAAGTGAGTTCATAACGAAGCACATACAGAAACTGATGTGACCAGCTAAGGCAATGATGAGTTTTCTGATTTTTTTTCCCCTTTTTGACTGACAAACTGAATATAACATATGTGACTTCACTGGCTGCAACTAATCTAAAAGTTAAAAGACAGACTGGTTGGAATTTGCTGCTGCAGGGAGGAGCCCTTCTGAAATCCTGCGCCTGTAATGCCTCGCTCAGGGCTGGACACCTCAGGGCTCGAGTTTTCCATTATTGATATCAATACAGAAACTCATGCCCCTTGGTTTAATAGTACATATGATCACACTGGTTTGTTACATCATTTCTCTCAACTTAATTGTTCCTACCTGATGAGAATCAAACGTAGAGTTTATTTGCAATAACAGATAAATTTGTCTTTCTCTTCAGTGAATCCTTTTTTGATCCTGTAGTGAGTTTTAAGAGATTTGTTCACTCTCCTTGTCAAATTCAAAAAGAGATAAGTACCAATCCTGCAAAAAACAAGCCAACTGTTATATGTAATGCTTCATTTAACGCATTTTCCGCATACAAAATCCAAAATTTTATCGTAAAACCCAATATTGCCTATGCATTAGCTGCTTGTATTTTTGGATTGATACTGTCTGAAAAATATAGAAATATAGATATCTGTTTTTGCAAATGAACTCTTCAAATATCGGTCTTCAGCCTGTCTCTTTACCAGGTTTCTTTCGAGCTTTCATGAAACGATTCCAAAGTGAGCCCCCCCCTCCCGTGCCAAATCAGCCACAAGGATCTCCTTGTTTGTTCCAGGAATCTTCCACTGGAAACTCATAAAATATGTCCTTGATGTTCTTATAAATAACAACATGGCTTGCCTGCGTGTCTCCTCTCTCTCCTTCTCCCTCTCTAGCTCTAGCATTTATTGTAAGTAATAGACAACCAAAAGCAAGTTCGGTGCAGATAAAGCAGGAGGTAACCGTGAATCTCTCTCTCGCTCTAAAACTGACTGCATTAGTTGGTTACAGTTCTGAGGGCGACGGGGAGAAAATCAGACAATAGCTGTCTGCCTAATGAGCAGATTTGCACTCAAACCTGAATAAATCTACTCCTGCTTTTGAATTATTATCCTCATCTGAATAAAGGTTCTCTCATTTTTAAATTATTACCGCCAAACTGTCCACGCTTGCCTCAGCCTGGCAGAGGAATCATATTTCAGAGTTTTTATGATGCATCCCCTAAATTGTACGGTAGTCGTTCAGGTGAATGGAGCGAATTATTTTAGTAGAAGTAATGAGAAACTGGAGAATTGGTGTAAGCGTGTGTGTGCGTGTCTGTGAGTGTGTGTGTGTGTGTGGTGGGGGTATACAGAGTCTGGCAAGGAGAGGGAAGGAGAGAAGTTGAGAAATGGAGAGGTAATGGAGAGCTGGAAGGAACGAGATGTGGCGAAGGGGCAAGAGAAATGGGAGGGAGCTGGAGAAAAAAGGGAGAAACTTACAAACGCGCAGAGAAAGAATGAAATGAGAGAGGCCAAGAGTGTGTGTGTGTGTGTGTGTGTGTGTGTGTGTGTGAGAGAGAGAGAG
>OMKZ01036232.1:49920-62023 GCA_900302535.1 Neoniphon sammara | reverse complement strand
TATCCACCCACCCACCCAACCACACACACACACACACACACACATACACACACGCCCACACATACATTTGATGGTCTTATATCTGATCTACCAGACATAAAATTGGGTCACGGCCCTCTGTGCTACCATGGAAACCATGTCAAATGCCTTGCTGTGATTTGTTGATATTAAGTAAATGGGGAAATTTAATGAAATTAGTTTCTTTATATAAGGAATGGGATCGAAAATGGAATTCATTAGGAGAATTTCATTCCTGGCTATCTTCTGGTTATTTCTCCTCTATATTTTTTCCTCCCCTCCTCACTTTCTTTCATTCTTCTGCACAACGAGTAAAAATCAAGTACAGGCAAAGAAAAAAAATGGGAGAAATAAAGATCCCTTCACCTTGTATAACTGCATTTAATTTAATTCCATAGACCATCGAATATAAATTTGTTCCTTTCACAGTGACCTCATTTTATGTGTGACTGAATACTGCACTCAACAGAACCTGAGTAAATTAACCCTGAAAACCCCTTGTTAAAACACAGGAGGAGGTACAGGAAGTGGAGAGGTGAAGAACAACTGAGAGAGAAAGAGAGAAATTAGAATTATAGCACAAAAGATCGGGTTGAATGAGAGGGTAATGAAAATATAGAGGAAAGAGAAAATGTGAAAATAAAGAGAAAATGAACATTGTGGAGGTGCATTAATAGGTTTTGCACAGGATGTTAGCTAGACTAGATGAGACTAGTGGTCTCAGGTGTAAGCCATGGACTAAAAACTAGTAATCACATCTACCAGCTCTGGCAGCTTTTGGAGAGAGAAATATGGAAGCTTCCTGGAGTCAGATAGTAGAAAAAAATAAATCCATGTGAGTACCTGGATAAATCCATGAGGATACAAATCCGTACCCTCAGATTTATAAACTGTTCCTTCCAATCCGGCCCCGTTGTAAGACGGCCAAATGTACTTTTTTTCAAACTATGTGGAAGGACAGATTGCACTAGGGGTAGGTGGAAAAATATATCTTTTTATTTCTTTATTTCTTTATTTGTATCTTGGTGAACTGTTCCCTTAAGGATATATCTATGATGAGGTTATAAAGATTCATATTAAGAGCTTATTTCTACCTTAACCATAATATGAGCTGGAGTCCACAGTGCTGTGTGCACAAGGTATTCAAGGTAGCTACTTTAATTCTCTCCAAATCCTGGTAAGGCATACAGTTTGTATTGTTTTGAAGTTTATTTTGTTTGTTGTCAAGGCAACGCTTGATCAACACTTCATCAACATCAGCAATGCTTGATCAACACTTGACCAATCAGCATCTACAACCCTGCTAGCTCCTCCTAATACCCCTCCTCAACCGCAAGAACTTATCAATACATTAAAATAAGCCCGGATCGGTCTCAATACCAATACTTAGGATCAGCTCAGGACATCCTGAAAACGTGACGGTAAAGAAGACTTCAAGTGCAACTGAAATATCCCTAACTGATCAAAGTGAATGAGGAAATCAGTGCCCTGCCCTCTTAAGCCCTATTAAGGGAAGGAAAAGTTTAAATCCAAGTTTCTCTGAATGCAGAAATAAGGAAGGATGGGGAAGAAGGAGGAAAGGAAGGCAGGATACAAAAAAGAAAGGGGAAGACAAAAAAAATCATATATCAAATAGCCTATACGAAAGCCAATTCGCCGCTAGTTATACTGTCGCAGCTCTCACCAATGATAAGCTCTCCAGTTGGCAGTAAAACAGATAACAGCCCTCTTACAATACACCAGCGCTATAACTTCATTCATTCCAGATGAAATGGCTATTGGCCGTGTGAATGATTACTGGGGGACATTGTGAAACAATTACAGGGCAATTTATCTGAGACATTGTTAAAGAAGTTGGATGAACTGATTTTTTTTTTTTTTTCAGGAGTTCAGTGTGTGTACATGTTATAACAAATAGGTCTAAGAGGGGTAAAGGAGCAAGAAGCCTCAGGTGTTTGCACTGCAAAACATTGGCACTTTTTGCCGGCTGTCTTACTTCTGTATTCATGACTATATTAAAAGAGCAGTTCACCCAAAATACAAAACAGTCATTTTACCACCTACCCACAGTGCAGCCTATCCATCCTGGTAGTTTCTGTGCAATTTTGGCGATATTTCTAGTCTAGCCGCAACCCCAGCACTCCAATCCACTGGACTCGAGGGAAAAGAGTTTTGTTGAGGAATTATTTCCTGCAGAGCAACACCAGCAAATTGTATCTGTCCACCCCCAATGAGCACAAATTAGAGGAGGACAGATGAACTTTGCAGGTGCTGTTCAGCAGGCAATAGTTCCCACCGAACCTCTTCACCCCCAAGGGGCTGTGCATTTATGTTGAGTATCTGTGCTACTGTGATTGGAAAGAGCTTTTGCTGTTGAGTTTTCCGCATTTAAATTTTTGACGGTTTGAGCTGCACAAAAGAAAACCCATCCAGCCCCACTGTAGTGGGGTGAAAGGAAGATAACAGCAGACTGGAAACTTCACCAAATCACACAAATTATCTGGATGGATGGACTGAGGTAAGTGGGAAAAGATCTTTTTTGTATTTCTGGTGAACTGTTCCTTTACGGGTATATGGGGACATCAAAGATTCATACTAAGAATTTATTTCTATTATATATTAAGAGTTTATTCATATTAGGAGTTTATTTCCAGGATTATGAGTCCACAGTGCTGTGTGGATGTAAGCACACTAAATGTGTAACAATGTTTTTCTGAGACTTTTTTTTTTTACCTGCATGTTTTGCTGTTGGGAGACTTTGCTGTATACGCATGGAATAACAACAATAGCAATTTTGTTTGGCTTGAGGCTTAATCCGTTATTATCAGTGGTCAAGCTAGATTAGTAAGGCAGAGTATATTCACAGCAGTGGGCTAATAATGCTGGAGGAGTGAGCTAAAAATGATTGTATATTATTACGTGCAATTTTGTATGCCAGCGTAGTCGTTATTATCTGCTAAATGATAAATTTCATGCATCAGGGCAACGTGACTGGTGTCTATGTGTGTAGTTGGTGTCCTCTGAGTGTGTATGTGTGTGTGTGCATGCATGTGTGTGTTATTGTATGGACAGCTGCTAAACTGCAGCCACCAATGGAAAAAAAAGAGGCTCTTTGCTAAATGTGTGAGTTTGTATGTGTGTCTGCTGTCTGTCCTACACTCTTGTCTCTCACACACCCACACAAATACACACAAACACACAGCGTCCCACTCCTGCTAATCTCCCATGTACTAGACATTATTAAAATCACACCTCTCATTTCAATGTGATCTTATTTTATTGCATTTCCCTGAGCAAAAACGCCCCAACTTTACTCTCCCGCTCTCTCGTTCCCCTCTGTCTCGCTCCCTTTCGCTAACACCAACCCAAAATAATCACCCTAAAGGTAGATACTCTATTAAATCCATAACACTATTTCACAGCTACACAGCAATACACGGCATTATGCTTACAAATCATTCCAACACCAAATTATTCTTCAACAGCGCTGTTAGGAAGATTACTGCTCACAGTTTCACGCACACACATACAAACACACACACATTCACTTAGTGTGTGCACACACATTCAAGCTCCCCTAGGTTTTAACCTCCAACAAGGATAATCATCCTATTGCAAGACACTCCATTAACCAGATAATACCATTTTACAGCCAAATGTATTACTTTATGAATATAAATTACATGAGTAATATTTTTTTCTTCAGTATCTTATTCATACACACGCAAAAACATAAATGGCAGCCTTGCATAAAGACACATATACACATGTTGAAAGATGCATGCACACACGCACGCACAAACACTTCAGCTGCCTCAGCCACTCTGCAAAGCTAATAATCCTGTTGCTTTATCATGCATTAAAACAAATTGCAAAGTTTTACATCCACAAAGCAATGCAAATCGGCTAAAATGGGCTAAAACAGGGTTAGCTGGCTTTAGAGCGGTGGGGGGTTGCAATATTATATGCCTTGCTTGCATATAAGTGATTGAATCTTGGAAACGAAACAGAAATTTACATTTTCTCGGGAAATAATATGAAGGGGGAGCCCTGTCTCTTGCTACAATTGAGCTTGACGTGCCCTTGAGCAAGGCACTTACGCCCCAGGGACATTTTATTTGAAGAAGCAAGAGATTGAGATGACATCCCGTTACTGCACACTTAACTTCTTGGAAACCTTGCATGCAAAGTTTATGAAATTTAAAATTAACCTGCAAATCAAACTACAGCAGACACTACTCACGACAGTAACAGTTACATGACTGAGGCTGCAACTGATCACTGTGAATTTTATTCCAAGTCTAGGGGTTTTCAAACTTTTTCATGCTCTGGAACTCCCAAGTTAATTCCATGAACCCTGAATGAGAAGATACTTTGGTTTGTGTATTAACTTATTAAATTGTTTAGATATTATATCTGAGCACTAACAAATAGTGAGATTGAAACTGTAATATTTAAATAATCTCTCATGCATTTTTTGTACTGTAACAATCTTTACTGTATGAATTTATAATGAAATTAAACTAGTCCAAATGTTGCTGAGGCCCCCCTGGAAGCCCCCTCAAGGATCCCTGAAGGTCCCAAGGCCCCTCTTTGAAAACCACTGTCTTAGACTGCCTGGATCATTGAATTTGCTGCAGTTTCTGTTGCTTGTATTGACAAACTTTCAAAAAACAACTCATGACACCAAGTGGAGCCAACGACAAAACACCACATGTCCAAGTTGTTATCACACTTGGCATGAATTGCTTTTTCCAGGCAGCAGGTCAAATTTCCTGTAAAGTACATTTTATACTCAATAAAAACAGCATCACTGCGGGTAAAATGAGGCTGTTTGATGCCTATTTAGGGTTGAAGAGGGTCTCTGTGCAGGTGTTGTATACCTGCTCGGGAACAACTCGGCATCAAGCCCACATGTACTCTTTGTAGAGGAGTTCAACAACATGAACATCAATGCACAGGTATATAAGCTTCAATGCAAGCACCGCTGTGTCCTGTACATCCATGCATTACATTACAATCACACTGTGTTCATTAGGTTTGTTATGTCCAACACAATATGAATGGAAGATTAATCCTAAATTGCTGCAGTTGATTGTGGTCATACTACCCAGGTGTACAGTGGTAAATGTGTAACTATCTATGTATGGCAGGGCAGTGCAGGGAGAGAGAGAGCACGCCTACTCAGTAAGCAGGCCTCTCAAAAATAAGAACACAATAGGGCAAAAATAGAAGATGTAAGAGAGTGACTCGCTCAGTAAGATGCATTAAGCCATCGACAGATACAGCCAGGCCAGCTGGGAGCAGGGAGCAGCTCTCCGACTGCCGCTGCTAACTAATCTCTCTTCATGTCATCAACACATTCATCAGCTCTCACCGTTTTCGATTCTGACGGAAAGGAAGCGGGGATATGGCAAACATCACCACAGGGCAACAAAAATACACCGATTTGAATGGGAATCTGCAGTATAAATTGGGAACATTAGCGTGATTTGGCCGCACAGTCCCACCTCTCACCGTGGCATTTTACTGTACCTCCCCCACTAAAAACTGTGCTGGCCAGGCCATTGTGGCGAATGAGGATTTGGGTTTTAATTGGCTTGTCAGACTAACTAAAGGTACTGTCTCTTCTGGTTTGTGTCATCAGTGCACACACCATGTAGCATAATCACATTGTAATAGTCACAGCCCTGTAGGTATCAATAATATATATATATTTATTTAAAAATATCTCTTTAAACCTCTAATGCTCTCTCTCTCTCTCTTTTTAGTGTATGCTTCATTTCCAGCTTCAAAATCAGATCCCAACCAACCAATAACCTCCTCTGGGCTCACCACACATGATGTTCACACACAAAAAGCACATACCGACACAAGCACGCACACACCCTGAGGTAGTGTCTTGGCTCATGTGTTTGTTTATGCTCCTCTGTACAGTCTAAATGGCAGAGCCATCAAACCAGCAGCTACTAATTAGCTAAGAAGGGCTGAAACAGTCCGAGCTAAGTCTGGAGACAAAGACACGCTAAAGACGTTTCCTTTAGTGTTTAGATAAAAGGGGCCTAAAAACTTTGGCAGCTATATTCTTTGTTTAGTCAGATGATTCAAGAGGAGAGAAGAGAAGAGAAGAGAAGAGAAGAGAAGAGAAGAGAAAGTCTGTCTCAAATGTTCAAATGAAGAGTTGCAGTGAAATGCAGATTCAGCACCCAAATCTATAGAAACTGTGTAGCTGCAGGGTTTGAAATATGTAGAACCAGTTAGTGACACACACTGTATATATACTATCCAATTATATTCATGAACAGCATATAATGAAGTAAAACACATGTACTTTACCATTGGGGCTCTCTTCGTCTATGGCAACGATGGTGGCAGGAGGACCGGACCGCGATAGTTTACAATCTGGATAAATTAAAAAAAATATATATTTACACCCAAAACACAGACAGACAGACAGATAGATAGATAAATAGATCCACATAATACTAATATTAAAATGGTTATATTCTGGATTACACCAAGGCTTTTATTCTTGTATATCCACTCTGGAGAAATTTGAAATGTGAATGCATCATTACTTAAAGGATAATTCTGTAAAAAACAACAACAACAACAACAACAACAACAAAAAACAAACAAAAAAACAAGCAAACAAACACTGGAATTATCCTTTAAAGATGCAAGTATCAATCAAAGTTGCAGAGGATCAATTTAAATGAGGACTTCCGTGGACATAACTTGATGGTTGAGTCCACATGGTTCTCATCATTGGGACTCACTGATAAATGATGTACTTATTTCCCGTGTTATGTCAGTTGAGTATAAACAGTCCTCATTCTCATAATTTCAATGATTGCAGCTTTAACTGTATAACATATGGATGATTTCATCGTTATGAATGTTGGCCTTCGGTATGCAAAGGTTTTAAAATATCTTATAAGTTGTTATTTTCTTCTAACTGATCGGAGAGAGTGTGAAAATAGGGGAGGAATGGATGAAGTGAGTAAAAGATGAAGGTGAGCAGTAGAGCAAATAAAGAGGGGGAGGTGGAAGGAAGCGGACAGAGAAGGGAAATATAGTGTGTATTATACATGGATGACAGCGGAGAGAGAGAAGAGGAGATATACAGGAGAGCGAGGTGGAAAAGAAGCAAAAAAAAAAAACAAAAGAGAATGACAGAGAGGAAAACGATGAAAGATGGAGAAACGAGAGATAAACAGAAAATATGGAAAAAAAGGCAAAAAGAGAGAAACAGAGGGAAATATACGAGGCCTAAGCAAGGGAAAAACAAAGACGGTGAGAGACAGAAAGATGCCCAGGTAATAATTTGGACTGCGGTGAGAAGGGAAAGGACGGAGGTGAACAGAGGAGAGGGGCAGAATGAAATGGAACCATAAAGAAAAAAAGAGGGAAAACACGACGCCGGAGAGGAGAGAGCTCCGCTTTCCATCGGTAATGATAGATGTAACCCCTTCCTATCAGCGCTGCAGGGCGAGCAGGGGGTTAATAAAGCAGCACAGTCACTGAACACACAGTTAACAGAGGGAGAAAGAAGAGGCCTTACCCTCATATTGCCAATCTGCGGAGAGAGACGGCATAAAGCAGCCCAGGGAGGAGAGGAGAGGAGAGAGGAAGAAAAAACAATCAGTTCTATGTAATATACAAGAGTAAACCATCAGAGCAAAGAAAGGCCAAGAAAAGAAAACCAAAGAAGAAGAAGCGTGGGAGTCAAAAAAAAAAAAAAAAAAAAAAAAAAAGCAAGTGGGTTTGCAGGCTTTGAGAAACAGCGGCTGGTTGACAGATAGAGAGGCAGAGAAATAACAGGCAAACATATAAACAGGCAGACAGACAGGTAAACATACAGATAAGTCAGGTAGATAACAGACAGCAGTGTGTGTGTGAGTGTGTGTGTGTGTGTGTGTGTTTTGTGCGTGTGTGAGTGTGTGTGTGTGTGTGTGTGTGTGCGTAGTGCAGATGTGTGTTGATCTGCCTGTCTCAAGCTTTTGTCCCCAATTTCTCGACCCACACACATATATCCACACACACACACACACACACACACACACACTGCACTTCCAAATCAGAACACACACACACTTTATTAGTGAGAAGGCTTAATACAATTTTTTTTATAGGGAAAAAGAGCGTCAACCTTCAAGCATTTTATTCATCTTGCAGGCCTTGTGAGGACATGGATTTACAAGAACACACACACACACACACACACACACACACAGAGAGAGAGAGAGAGCAGGCAGAGCCACATTAACGTACATTTCTGGAGGATGGTTGGGGGAAAAATCTCACATACGGCTGGGAGACAGAAATCTACTCACCTAGAAAATAGACTTCATGGAACAATGATCACTTGTTCTCTCTCTCCCTCTCCCTCTGTCTCTCTCTCTCTCTCCCTCTACGATTACGCAGTACATCTGTACAGCATCACAGATTAGCCGAGATTCACCAGTATTGTTTCTTGTTTCTGGATATAGGAGGTGGTATTCAGCGCTGAAAAATATAGACTGAGCTGTCAGAGGGCTCAGGATGGGCTCATTTCAGAGGTAAAAACGTGTAATTTCCCATTTTTAACACAAAGAAGACTAAAAATGTTGTATTTGGAGGTGAGGCACTGCCTGGTTCGACTTGCCCCTGAGACCTGACAAACAAAATCTCCATCTTGACAAGTGAATTAATGTCATATTCAGTCTTAAAATCTTGTTTTTCTCAGAAGTGGAAAAAAAAAAAAAGATAATTCCGCTTGTTTCCATTGCGGTTTCACCTTTGTTCTGTGAAGTTTTCCGGGAACAAGAATAAATCTGCTGAGAAAAAAAGAATAAGGCAGAGAAAATGACACTTGATTCAAGAACACTGTTGAAACAAGCTGATTAGCATTGGAAACAAGTGGGGGTTATCTCATCCCAGCAGCAGATTTTCACTTATTACAAAAAATAAAATAAAATTAAAATTAAAAAAATCGATTTTAAGACTGAACATGAGACTACACACCTTGTTAAAACTGAGATTTTTTTTTTTTTATAGAAAACATTGTTTTTCTGACCTTTCATTTTAAAAAAAGTTTTCTATTGTCTCTAATATCTTTTGACAATTTGTACAAGTGCAGCTCAGGTTTAGCAATGCAGCAAGATGCACGAGCTATGGAACAATAGTCACTAGTTACATCACACTCTTCCAGCTGGCCTGTGAGAGTGTGTGTGTGTGTGTGTGTGTGTGTGTGTGTGTTGTGTACGTGCGCAAACAGCAGATGACAGATGCGTATCCCCTGCTTCACTGCCTTTTTATCCTTCAGTGTAAGCTGATGCCCCTCATCTATTACTAACCAGCCATTTGTTCTCTATGGGACATCTCTGTCTTTGTCTCTGTATCTCTCCCTCTCTCTCTCTTCTTCCCCCACTTCTTTTCCTCCTCTGTCTCCTTCCATCTGTCTCTCTCCATCTACCTGTCAGTCTGCTTCTCCCCTCAAATTATAAAAAGTAAATGGAATGAAACAGTAAACAGTCAGGGCGGTAATATAAAGAGACAGAGGAGCAAGATGACATCTCAGAATGAAATGAGGTAAATCTTTTAGAAATGTAATATCCTGAACTGATAGGGAAAGATACACTCTCTCACTCACTCTCCCCCTCTTTTTATCGAGTTGAAGAAATTGTAGGTGTTTTCTCGAAGCATGATCGAGATTGAAAGAAACACTTCAATATACAACTTATCCGCAAAGAGTTTCACTGTGAACCTGAAGTGAAGTTTTGTGTACAAACACTTTAAACGCGACGTTGGCCTGCAGCCGGGTTCCACCGATAGTTTAGACCAGTGGTTTTCAAACTTTTTCGCTTGTAGCCCTTTAAAATGAAGCGATGCCGACTCGCGACCCCACCACAGGCTGCACATGCAGAGCGATGATCAGTCCGTCTGGAGAACAGCTCCATAATAATTTTGTATGATAAAAATTTGTTTTTCTATGTCATAATCATCTTGCAACCCGCCCAGAATCACCTCACGACCCCCTGCAGGGTCCCAGTTTCCACTGGTTTAGACCGATTCTGATATATATAAACTATTATTAGCATCGATCTCATTTTAATGAAAGTTTTGAATAAAAATTAATAGAATGAAGAGAATATCAAAAATGTGAAGAAGCGAGAGAAAAACCTCTTTCATATCGGAGAAGGAAGGAATAGACATGCCGATATCAAATACTCAAAAAGAGGCATATATCGGCCCAATATATCAGTAAACCAGTGGTTCTCAAACTGGGGGTCGGGACCCCCCGGGGGGTCGTGAGATGATTCTAGGGGGGTTCACAAGATGATTGTGACACAGGAAAACACTTCAAAAAAGGATGATCAGGTTTATTTGTTTATATCTTTTCTCCATTTTTTTGTTTGTTGAGTAATTTTAAAATCTGAGGCCTCTTTTTGTTAAGACAATAAATTCAACAACCTGAAAAAGAAGCTGTTCTCCAGTTGGACTGATCAGCGCTCTGCATATGCAGCCTGTCACGGGGGTCGCGAGTGGGCGTCGCTTCGTTTTAAGGGGTCATGAGCAAAAAAGTTTCAGAGCCGCTGCAGTAAATCGATAAAGCCTGTACCACTTCACGTAGAAAAAAATGCAGCCCAATATATTCATTTCAAATTAGAGGTGCTGTAACAATAAATACAATGGTATAATTATGTGCTCAAATTTTGATTTACAGCCCTGTAACCATGCAACCTGAAGTGCTTCAGTATTTAAACATACAGGCTAAGGCTACATTAAAAACAGAGTTACAGAGTTAGGTATCAAGCTGCATTAAGACTACAGATACTAAAAGCACTAATATTGATATTGCTTTCAAAGTTTTGTAGTGAAGTATCAATTCTTGTGACATCCCTATGTGTAACACACTGTTAGGCCTTTCATTAATAAAGATGTGTGTTTTCCCTTTGCCTATGCATAATAAATAATCTTAAGCTGTACTTTCTCAACTTGGGAAACTACATTAGGGTGGGAAAAAGTAAATCGTGCCAAAATGCAAATCCTCTGCTCCCAACTTCTTTCACAATAAGTCACAAGCATATATTCCCTCATAAGTATACACTTGTATGATGCTGTGTATGTGATACTCAATGAAAGTGCTCTTGCAGCATGCTAAGTGTGCTCTTGTTGCCCAATAAGCATGCACGTGTCCCCCTCGAGTGTCCATGTATTCTCTCCCTTAAGTGTTCACTTTTGCACTTGTCCTCCCTTGAGTGTTCACTTCTTCTCCAGGAATCCCACACTTGTGCTCCCCTCTCTCAAAGTTTCTCAAAAATATAATCACAGAAATGACTTTGTGCATCAATCGGTGAATAAATCCGCGCAATGCCTTTTTATGTCGAGCCGATGAACAGCTCCAAAGAGAATTGTGTGAGAGGGAAAGGGCAGAAGTGTCCAGTGAGTGGAGCACATAAAGAGGACTTAGAGTTTGAAAGAGACCTCTCTATTCAGAAAACCTCACAGGGAAGTCAATGGGAAAGCGTGCTCCATCTCAGATTTATCATCCATCCAACGCCTCTAAAATTAAACCTGGAGTGTTTCAATCAATATCTTTGTTTTTTTTTTTCTTTCGCTATTCAAATTCCGTCCATCTAAATTTGGCAGGCTGAACAGGCAGGTACAGGTTGCCAAGCACGGGGTAAATAAATAAAAAAAATGTCCCTTTAAAGGACAAAGTCAACGACTAAGAAAGGAGAAAGAGAAGTGTGTTTGCTACCAGCTCAGGACCTGCAGTAACCAAACACCCGAGGAGGCCAAGCACACACACACACACACACACACACCACTTAGCAAACATGCTAGAGTTACCATGAAATATACATGCTGAGAATGTGACTCAGTAGGGCATCTGGACAAAGCAGATTGTATGCATGTGTGTGTGTGTGTGTGTGTGTGTGTGTGTGTGTGTGCAGGAGCTGGTGTCCACTGAATAGGCAGAGTGAGTCACCACACAGAGAGGAGCTGTCACTTTGCCTGAGACAATCACATTCTTATTGCCTTTAATGTAGTGCTGATGTCAGAGGGAGTAAATGTTTCAAAAGCTCTTCTAAGATTT
>OMKZ01036232.1:38914-49350 GCA_900302535.1 Neoniphon sammara | reverse complement strand
TCAGTAGGGCATCTGGACAAAGCAGATTGTATGCATGTGTGTGTGTGTGTGTGTGTGTGTGTGTGTGTGTGTGTGCAGGAGCTGGTGTCCACTGAATAGGCAGAGTGAGTCACCACACAGAGAGGAGCTGTCACTTTGCCTGAGACAATCACATTCTTATTGCCTTTAATGTAGTGCTGATGTCAGAGGGAGTAAATGTTTCAAAAGCTCTTCTAAGATTTCTTCCATCTCCCCTAGAAAGCAGGAAATATTAATGTGTGTGTACATGTGTGTCAGTGTATTGAACAAATTGGGACACAAAATTAAAGGTGCAAAACACACAAACCCCTAAACAAAACAAAACAAAATAAAATTGTATTTTAAATTTTACCACAATATTTAAACCAATTCATCATATTATCAACAATAGCTAGAAGGCCTGAGGAAGCAGAGGGGCTACCAAGGCTGATCTGATTTTATGGCACAGGGAAGATCACATGGATTAGTAGAGCAGAGCGGCAAGCTGATGATGCTTTTGCCACTATGGACAATACACTGAAGAGCGGCGACATTCCTGATCCATCTGAGCCGTCAGAGTGGCCAGCCCCCACCGAAATAATTGACTCATTTGAGATTAGGCCTGTGAATTGCACTGAGAGCCCATTTCTCAGAAGAGAGTAAAGTAGCAGACAATTTTCTAAAGCCCATACTGCTCATACTACATGCGGGGGATGAGTTGAACATTACTAGTTTAATGTAATCACATAAAACAAACAAGTCATCTTAAATTGCATACACTTATGTGGCTGGCTGCTTAGTCATAAAAAGGGTTTGGTGGTGAAACGATTGGCAGCGCTTTCTAATGTGCTTCAGAACAATGAAATCAGAAACAGTCATATAGACACTTTACAGAACTGCATCTAGCAGCATCATTGCAGAGTAAAGTATGTTTATGATATCAGTTCAGAACCCTTTCCAAAGCTATTGAATTATCAAGTTTTACTGGAAGACGATCTCCTATTGTGAAAATTTTGTGCTCATTTGGGTTGACGTTGAACTTGGCCACCCTCTGCATGCCGCCATCTGTCAAATGCTTGCTTGGCTACCTTGCCTGGAGAGAACCGGAGACTAGACTGCAGCTGGGACAGAAGAAGAAAAAGCTGCCACAGAAGTAGAAAAAGTAAGCTGGGAATTGGTTTTAAAATGCATGAACACATTAATACAGTCAGCAGAGACATTTACTATGGTGACTGAGTGTGTGGACAGGTTTCTCTCTCAATAGAAAGAAAGTTTGAAAAACCTGTTTTGATAGCTTGAGTGATGGCCACAGAGTTTGAACCTTGTACAAACTTTTCTAAAAATAGCGATGTGAACATTTTACGACAAAAGTGACCCTTTTTATGAGTGGGACTGAAATGAAACACATTATTGGATAAGAGAGGAGCTGGAAGAATCTGTCACTAAATAGAGGTCATTCAAGAAATTTGTCTGGCAAGGTATCCTTTAAAAAGACAGCTTTATTTTCCAAACTTGACATTAAGATTAGGAGGCTCTCTCTTACAACTCCCCATCAATACCCTGTTTGTGCTAAGCCCCGCCCCCTTTTGGCAGTGTTGTCATAAGACAACGCCCCCTTTCGACCAGTGACTGTGGAAAGTTTGTCAGCACTGCCTTGACCCATGATCAACTTGTCACGTTTTGTAATGTTACATGGATGCCTTTAGAAGCTACAACTCAATTTGTGCTAACCCGCGCTATTGCCACACCCCCATGAGGCCAATTGGCCCAAAAAGGTAATCATTTGTTTGCTGACCCATGACCAACCTTTCCACCAATTTTTGTCCCAATCTGTCCAGTAGGATTTGAAATATCCTGCTAACCGGCAAACTAACCTGGATTCACCTCCATAGTGGAGGTAATGAAACAAAAACTGCTGGTTGGGTTATTGCAGTTCAACCATAGAGCAATATTGCTTAAACTCTGCATTGTAACACAATAAATATCATCCTTGAACTGAAGTTTATTAAGATGTGAGGTGAGCATTGGATTGGATTGGGTAGGGTAGGGAGCACTGGGTTTTTGAGGGGAAATAAATTGGATTTCGCATACACAAATAGGCTGTTGCACCCTTGTGTATGAGGTTGTGTGTATGTGTGCGTACACGTGCATGTGTGTGTGAGTGTGTGTCTGTGTATATGGGCATACAGCCATCAAAAGAGCTCCAAAGAGTGTGTAAGTTAATTACATTTTGTGTCTTTTTGATATAATTTAATTAATATGCGAGGAGCCATTTTGAGATAATTTACTTATTAAAAGGAACATTATTAAAACTGTGTAAATGAAAATGTTGAAACAAGATGCTAAGCTAGTAGCTTCATTCATTCTTATCAATGCCCTCTTGCCAGTTCTGGCGGACAGCCCACAACCAGGAAGGCATTTCAGCCCACATACCAATAGGTTTTGTTATCCTCGGGGTACATAACTGAGTGACTGGCTGATGGAGTGATTGGCTGGCTGGAAGACAGACTCCACTTCTGAAAAAAAAATATTTGAGAAGCTTTCAAATGAGAGAGGGTTCCCAAGATATAAGGTAGTAATAAGATAGAGGGAGAAAAAAGGACAAGACGATCAGGAGAAAGGATGTTTTTTTCCTCTACAAGTTCTTCTGTGTCATGTCCTTTTTAAGCTTCCATCAGCAGGTACAGCAATCCGCACCTCTCCCTGGGGTCCGATCCCTCTCTGTCTCCCTGCCTCTATCCAACCACCCAGCCGTTCATCCATCATCCATTCATTTGTCCATCCAACTATCCATCCATCCATCCATCCAATCCCTCGATCCATTCATCCATGGAGGGCAGAAGAGAAAAGACAGGATGAAACTTAGAAAGGAGACAATTACAGGTGAATAAAGGAGAACAGAGGACAGAGGGATGGGGGGCAGACAGTAGGTGTCTACACAATCTGAAATTGGCTCAGTAAAATCACTCTCCAGTCATTTTCAATTAGACCTAGTAAAAAAAAAAAAAAAGAAATATGCGCAGGGGATTGTGGGAATGGAAGCGACGCGAAGCCTGCTCAGGAAACAACCAAGACAGGTCAAAAAAAAATGTTGAATGGAGCTCAACTTTATGAAAAAGAAGTGTATCTGGTGGCTGTGGTGAGAATACATCTAGTTTTTAGTTCAGCCTGAAATTTGGTTCCTAATCAACATGGACAAAAAGCTAATAATTGTTAGCTTTCCCTGTTCTGCATGACCCATCTCTCCCTCCATACCATGATCAAAATGAACAAGATTTTTATTGGACTAGGATGGCAGAGATTGATTTTTGGTTTGTAAGAAGAGAAATTTGCTGATGTTTTGTTTTCTTTGCCAAGCTAACAGTTTACCTAGTATCAGATTTGATTTGTTGATAACGTCAGCGAAATTGTTGATGACGTTTACCAGCAACTGATTTTTCACCAAACAATTATGCTGAAATGATCGCTGATGGCAAAAACCCCACAAGTGTCTCCCAGGGAGGAAAAGAAGCGGCGACGAGTGAGACTGTCGACTTGTATGGAGAACCATCATGAGAGGGAAGGAGCTGAAACGAGAGAAGGCGGGACAGGACGGGAAAAAGAGAGGAGAGGCGAGATGAAACAGGAAAGAAGGAAGGAGAGAGGAGAAAGAAAGGAAAGAAAGGAGGAGGATAGGAGAGCGGAAAAGAGCAGAAAATAGGAGAGGAGAGGAGAAGAGGAGCAAGGAAAGCAGAGAGGAGAAAAACGAGAGGATTGGAGTGGAGAGCGGTGTGACCTTGTGTTAGATTGATGTATCTCTGGAGAGAACGGATTGTCAGCTCCCTCCCAAACACACACACATACACACACACACACACACACATGTTCAGTGCCGTAGGGATCACCACTTTGTCACTGCGCTGGCTTATCCATAACCCCCCCCCTCTCTCCCTTCCCTTCCCTTCCTCTCCCTCTCCCTCTGTCTCAGTATGTCAGCTCTGTTTGCAGGCAGTGCAGGGTTGAACAGGGTTGACAGTGGTAGTGGTGGTAATCAGACAGCAGTTGTTCTCAGGACACATGGTGGAAATACACAAACACTCCTCTACTTCTCACAAATGCTCCTCCTGTGGTCAGGACGTACAGCTTCCACACTGTTGTAGATGCTGTAGGTATACTTTAGCAGCTTCTGACAGCCCTAAAAAGACGAACGAGCGTAAAAAGATTAAAAACTGTGCAGGCATCACAGTTTAAGACATTTTTTCCTCTGTTCTTTTTGTCCCCTACGATTGAAGATCAGGGAAGAGATGTTATGGATTAGGCTTTGTCCACGATTTCCGAGCCTCTACTGGTCTGTTTTGGACAAAACTAGGAGGAATGATGGATTTTGACGCCGGGGTCCGATATTTTCAATATTAGCCCACCGCGGTGCCACCAGAAGGCCAACAGGGCCGTAAGATCCGATGTCTCGGACACTGCTGGGTCAAATTTGACGGGCCTTTGCAGAATAATGCGTTTTTAGATTGATCCAGTATCTGCAAAATGAGACTGATTGGCCCACTACAGCACAATCAGCAGGTCAATAAGTCCCCAAGCTTCAAGCAGACATTGAACATCACACATAAAAGAAACAAATTATACCCCGGGTCACTTGCACTGATTGTGGAGGATGTCATGGCCACTGTCAACATGTTTCTGTCCTGTCATCCCTTCCATCTTTCCTTCCCTTTTTGCCCTTTTTATCCTTATTCAGCCCTTCATTTGTACACAGGACCACTGCATCCATTCAAATGAAGGAAACAAAATAATTCTCTGAAATAATGAATTATAAAAATGAATGTGTGTGTGCATGTATACATCAGGGACTGGGTCTCTACTAGTCTGTTTTGGACAAAACTAGGAGGAATGATGGATTTTGACGCCGGGGTCTGATATTTTCAATATTAGCCCACCGCAGTGCCACCAGAAGGCCAACAGGGTTAGGGTTAGTAAGATCCAATGTCTCAGACGCTGCTGGGTCAAATTTGGAGAGACCAGGAGGAAAGTTATAGAAGAAGAAAGTCAAGTTCAAGAAAAGCAGAAAGTCAAACCTAGACGAGAGGGAGGAGAGCATAGGAGGAAGACGTGGAAGGGAGGGAAAGATGAAGCGGGAGAAGGAGAGCAAGGGAGAACGGGACAGAAAATAGAAGTGATAGGGGATGATGAGTGGAGACGGTGAATGAAGAGAGAGAGAGAGCGGGAGAAGGACGAAGAAAGAAAGAAAGAGAGAAAAGAGCGAGAGGGAGGGAGGACAGCAGATAGAGGAAGTGAGAGAAAATAAGAATCTGAGGACAGACGGAAGAGACATTCAGCTTTGATGGAATATGTTATTACAGTGAAAGACAGCAGTAATAAAGACACACTAAAATCACCTTGAATGTTCCATCTCCATACACAACACACACACACACACACACACACACACAATATACAGTACACACCAGTGACAATGACAAACCTCAGTACACCAAAAAGACCACACAAGCACAGCTGAGAGTTACGTAAGCCATAACGCAGGACGAGGAGCCTCCATATAGGGAACTAATAGTTGAAGTGGTGCTGAAAAAATGTCACATTGCAAAGCATTATTGCACTTATATCATGGCCACTTTCCAGCAATTAAAAAACAGGGCAAGTTAATTAACGTAGTCAGCGATATGCTCTGAAAATAGAATTTTCTGTCCTTTATATTTTCATATACTGTAGGTCATTTTAATACCTGCAAGAGCCTAGCAACATAGACATTAGCAGCTGATTTAACTAATCATCTTGAGCTATGAGCTAATGCTGGAAAATAATTACAATAGTTTGAAGCCACTGAGGGCTAATGTAGTTAGTTAGGTTTTATTTATTATTAGTTATTATTTATAAAGCACCTCCAGCCAATCAGATTCAAGTGTTTGCAGCATCCACTGTATACATAGTGAGATCCTGTTCTGCTGCTGTACATATTATAGTGATGGCAGGGAGAGGGAGAGAGAGAGAGAGAGAGAGAGAGAGAGAGAGAGAGAGAAACACTAATATGTGGTTGATAATGTATTGTACTCCTCATTCTTTGGCAAGCAATGGTGCTTTTTCCATTTATCACCCAGCAGCTGTGCCACACAAGCATAGGTGTACAATCTCTCTATCTCTCTCAATCTCTCTCTCTCTCTCTCTCTAACACACACACACACACACACACACACCTTTCACTCAATATAAACAATAACTCAAGCAGAACTCTTTTCATGCCCCCTGTTTTGTCTTGTTCACATTTGCAGATAAGTCACATTCAATTAAAACGCGCGGTGAAGCACCACGTACACACACCGCACACTCCCGCTGAATTCACAGTCGCACCCGAGTTAACAGGGCTTCACCAACGCAGGCAGTTTGTATTTCAGTCGGCTCTTTCCCTTCAGCAGTGACATCCTGGTGACAGCGCTTGTGTATCGGCGATTCACTTAACCGTGTTTGTTAAGCCCCGATCCGGTGAGAATACCTGACTGCAAGATTGCTCATTTGCGTGCTGCAATGCCCATTGGTTTTTCAATGATGAATACTAACAGACTATTTTCCGAGAAGCGCTCGCCTCTCGTTGTGGCAAGCGCCTGGAGAAGAAAAATGAACAAGAGACAAAAAAAAAAAAAAAAAAAAGAGGGGTTGTCAAACTTTTTCAGCCCAGAAGCCAAATTTGAGTCATTGTAGTGTCTCAGCCCGGGATCCAGGCTCATTAAAACATACTGGTACTCTTGTCATTTGGGAAGCCAAAATTAAGTAAATATAGTCTCTCACCCTGGGACCAAGGCTAATTAAAACATACTAGTACTCCTGTCACGCGGGGGCCCAAGCAGATTCATTTGCCTATCCTGGGAGCAAGGCACATTAAAACACACTCTTGTCATGAAGGGACCAAAACTGACTAAATTGCTGTCTGTCACCCTGAAATCCAGGCTCATTAAAGTGCAGATCCTCCAGAAAAAACACCCACGACCTGCTCTGGGTCCCTAGCCATGGTTTAAGTAACACTTTTTTTTTTTTTTTTTTACAGGTGTACTGTGGTTGAGCACAGGTAGACAGATCTGATGAGGAGAAATGAGAATAGATGGACGGGTCGGAGGAGATATGAATCGAAAGCACATTTCAAATTACGCAACGTCATGCAGAACGAGGTCAAATTCACAGCCTGTTACCCTCTTGGCCAGGAGGAAGTGCGCACACACACGAAAACAACAAGCATATGCACAAGTGCGCACATACACATGTGCACTGTATTTTAAGCACACACACACACACTCACACACACACACATGCATACACTTGGCTGAAGCTCCCGTCAGCGAAATGCCAAGCCGATAAATCTCGAGGAGTAAGTGTTAAATGGTATATTAATATTCTGACAAATAGAGCAGAAAGTCAACCCTGAATATTACGCGGAGCCCTCCTGTTGGCGATCACTTCATTTCTGGTTTAGTTCACTCTCAGTTCAGTCAAATCAGCATGTGCATTTTTATTTCTTCATTCAAATACGTGTTTGGCAGGAGAATTACCATTAACTACAGCATCACTATCATCATGTTTTCAAATGAACACAGTCTGCCTGACAAAAGAGAACATTTCTTACATCTGTTTTTTTTTTTTTTTTGAATGAATGAATTTTGAATATTTTCTGGAATATTTGCCTTTTTGCTTTTGCAGTATGACTGCCCTGCCTTTCATTTTATTTGAGGCTAGATGTACAGTAAATAGAATATGCACGCTACTGCTATTTCATCATGGAAGATACATTTGAAGGGTTCATTTGCAAAAACAGATATCCTCTGTTGTTTTCATTTTTATAAAACATGTTTTTTTCAGATGATATCAATAAGAAAGCACTGCATTATTAGGCTAATGCATAGGCAATATTGTGACACATTTTTAGATTCAGACAGTATGTTATGTGAGTTTTTTCAGGGGTTTTTTGTTATTTATTTATATATATTTAGGAATGGCATTTATCTGTTTCTGCAAATGAACTCCTCACCAAAAATATGGTTGGATTTGTTTTCTATGTTCTACCAGTCCAAAAAAAAAAATCAAACATCACAACTTCAGCAATAATCTAAGTTATAAGTTATAATCTAAGTTATCTGCCTACTTGGCTCGTATCACATCAGTATAATAAGTGGGCTAATTTGTCTGTTAGGTTGATGTGGTTGATTATCACTCAATATTATCAGTATCTGTTCAAATAAATTGTAGATATGCACGAGAATTTTAATTATTCACCGATTTTATTATTCCACGTTCAGTGATCTGCTTCTAGCTAACTCATTTGGAAAAGCTTTGACTATTATGAATATAATTATTTGCATTAATATTTATCTGTGCGCCTGAAGGTTAAATCTAACCCGTGTGAAATTCAGCGTCTGTGTTTAAGTGTGGAGACTCAGCATAATAACTCGTGATAGGCTTGGGCATGCCTGCAAATCGGAAATCATAAGATTATCAACTCAACAAAGAAGGAAATCGCTGAAATGTGGATTAATATTGATCAACCATGTGAGTAATTTCAAATCCATCTCTTCAGTTAGGGTCTATTATCGCACAGAGAAGTAGGATTTTCTTAAAAGCGCTGAGGTTTGGCAAACTTATTCCGTTTCCTTTTACAAGCGGATATCACACCAAAAATGATCTGAAGGTGCAATAATGAATCAGGGAATCTTTGGACATCCCTGCATTTTGGCGAAACCAAACTTTTGACTGAGATGAGATTAAAAGCAAAGATTAGCTCGAAGTAAGAATAGGCATGTGCCCAGTTTTGGTATGAAATCCCGACTGAGCAGATTCGATTCATCTCTGAACTGCAGCCAGAGGTGAAAGGAGGGAGAGACAAGGGTGTGAAGGAGAGATGGAGAAGAGAAGTGAAGGGAGAAAAAGAGCGAGAGAGGGGGATAAGGAGAGGGGGGAGGAGACAGAGAGACATAAACTCCTCACCGTCAGTGTCTTGGCCGAGGCAGGTTGAGAAAAGCAGCAGATAAAGGACTCCTATTCCCATAATCCCCGGCCGTTTGAACCGGCCCCACGACAAAGGCCCCATTGAGCGTGCTCCCGCCATCTTCACCACCACGCTTCACTGAGCACCCACCTGCACAGAGAAAAGGGGGGGGGGGCAAATGAGCACAGGTCAGTCACCTCATCTCTGGCGTGTTTGAGTGCCACGTACGCCGCACTCGAAGCTGCACCACAGAAACACCCGCCATTGTTTGCGTTGCGGCCTCGACACCGCTCACAAAGGCGAGCGTTTTCGAGTGGGGCAATTTTCAGCTACTCCTCTTTCACATGCGCTCTCGGTTTTGTTGTGGATGCACATATAGACAGAAAGATGACATCTGCCACTAAAAGAACCAGGGCTGGTCTAATAGAGAGGTTGGTGCACTTGAAATGCACGCGTCATGTTTCTGACACCCGGTACAGATGCAAGCGCTGGATAAAAACACGCCTTCTGTGTTTGCAGCGCTCAGCTAAGGTGATAAACCCAACAATCTACACATCAGCTGGCAAATAATATCCATTGTAAGACTATAATTTATGGCTGCTGCATAGAAATCGGAAATCTTTAATCAATTTGTATGCTTCAGTATCAAAGCGAATGGATGTTTCACAGGGATCGCTGAAACAATGGAAAACACAGAGCGCTGTGCGTGATGACAGAGGGAAAGAAACACTTTTGGTGCAATTTGTATGGCCCGTGCTCGCAATAACAGTTCAGATGTTTTGGCGGAGAATTTACCACAGTTGATAATGCATTAAAAGTTTTGAAAGATGGTGTGTGCATGGAGAGAGAGAAGAAAGGGAGAGAGAGAGAGAGAGAGAGAGAGAAAACATTCTGCTTAAACTGAAAGTGTGTGTGTTTGTGTGCGTGCAGCTTAGGTTGCGATTCATTACATTTCTTACAGTGAAAATGTATTGCTGACGGAAAGATAGAATGGCTGTTTGAAGTCCTCCGTCAAAAAGACATTTGTGTGTGTGTGTGTGTGTTTGAGTGTGTGCGTGAGCGTCTGTAAATTGGTGTCTGATTGCCTTGCAGTAATGCAGCCCAAACCCATCCAGCATCGAGATTGCCAGCTCACTCACTTACACACACACACACACACACACACACACACACAAACAAAAGCACACACAGGAGAGGAGAAAACAGTAGAGAGAACATTTAACTTGAGTTCAGATGACCTACAAGAGCAAGCTTAATGCGGTTCTTCCACACAAACACAGTCAAAGGGAAGGTGTTTACATGTGTGGGGTAGTGTAGATTTTTTTTTTTTTTTGCCTTTGTTTATTCAGGTAAAATCAACTGAGCATGCTCCATTTTTATACAGTCCCACATATGTGAGGTGCTGAGTACAAACACAGTCTGTTACTGAGCAAAAAATCCACCCAAAGGAGTCATCCAGTCT
>OMKZ01036232.1:24438-38894 GCA_900302535.1 Neoniphon sammara | reverse complement strand
AAAAAAAAAAAAAAAAAAAAAAAAAAAAAAATTTCTTAATCTTAAGTCAAGGTAAAAAGAAAGAATAATAATAAAAAAATAAAAATAAATAAATAAATAAATCTGCTAGTGGGATGAGATAATCCATTTTTTTCCAATGCTAATCTGCCTCATTCTGCCGTGCTTCAACATATTTATACTTGTTCCCAGAGAAAATCCTGAAACGAGCGAAACTACATTGGAACCAAGTGGGATTATCTCATCTCACTAGCAGATTTTAAGATTTTAAGCATGAATATGACAGATTTGATCTCAGATTAAGTCTGACTGATTTGCCCACAAAATATTTAAATTAAAAAGCAAAACAAAAATAATACAGCACCATTACCAAGTCAAAGTCTGCTTTTACTCTTGAATTTTAGCAGCAGAAGTCCTAACAGCGGGCAGTTGTTGAGGAGAGTGTAGATCTATAAGCGTATGCTTTATGCAGAAATCATATTCCTCAGCGCTCCTATGGTCCCTGCGGAGAGGGAAATATAGTCGGAGAACACAGTAGGAACTCATCGCCTCTGAGGTCTTGACACGAATGGCTGAATAACATTTGTATGAGGATATGTAGCTACTTTTGCCTGTTTTTTTCCCTCCGCCTCACCACATGCTTTGTTTTTCATTATTGATTCCTGATTGTAGCACGTGTGGAATGCAGAAGCCATTGGGATGTGAAACTCAACTGTGGCGTGGTAAATAATGACATTGCCTGTAATATCCCAACTGTGGTCGGATTCATGTTCACACACAACTATCGACAGGAATGCAATCCAGGCCACACCAACACGTGGATTTTGAGATCAGATCTTAGAGTGCACACACCTGATAGTTAATGCGTCTTATCGTGGTCGGCTGCACCAGCTCGCATTGAAAAAATAGATGTTACCATGACCTAAATGACTTAAGATGGAGATTTTCTGCAGCCGGGCTTCTTCCGTGGTTGTTTAGAGAAGGGACAGCGTCACTTATTCACTTTCTCCACCCCTGCACATATGCACCCTATTGTTATATTAGCAGTTCACAAGCCCACCAATATGCTTGTACAATCTGAGATATGCAGTTACTCTGTATTAGA
This sequence comes from Neoniphon sammara, assembly GCA_900302535.1. NCBI lineage: Eukaryota > Metazoa > Chordata > Actinopteri > Holocentriformes > Holocentridae > Neoniphon > Neoniphon sammara. The sequence goes on along the minus strand of OMKZ01036232.1, from coordinate 37,792 downwards.
GTTTGTGTATGTAATCATCTTTGGTACAAAAAATGTCTGAGCTTATGCGAGCAATATGCCTATACAGTTTGGGATATGTGATTGCTCTGAATGTGAGTCGGTGTATGTAATCAGATCTGGTTTAAAATAACCCTGATGAATATTTCAAGATACTAAAGTATGCAAACACCCTATCTTGTTTACCATTTTTGTTTGCAGTCTGTGTTAAGGCATTTTCCATAGTTAATTTAAGAATATTATATTTATTTAATCATACAGTGGTATTTATGAGCAGAATATGATGATGTATTAAAAAAAAATCCTGATCCTGAATAGGACCTTAAACATACACTGTGCGATTTTATCTGACCACTAGATGCTATCGAGAGAAGCAACAAGTTTGTTAAACTCTTCGCAAAGCCGCTCCTCTCTCTGTCCCTCGCTGTCTCTCAATCCCGCCTGCAAAAGTTTACATCACGGCAGTACGGAGGCCAGGTGAGGACAAACTTTGCTAAGATCTGTACCTGCAGGCTAAGGCTGGCCTAACCGTGGCATGTTTTGTTACGTTTCTTATCACGTTCTCTTTTTGACTCAGAACATTTTGTTTTCTGCAATGGGAAGGGCAGAGCGCTTCTTACAGGAGGGGAAGGAGTGGGAGGGGCTTAAATCTGGTGCAGATTTTGGCAACAAACAGGAAAAAAGGGCTAAAAACAACATGGCTACACTTGCACAAAGTTGTGGACAGCAAGAGCTGGTATTGGTTTATATAATTACGTCTCAAAAAAGTCTCCACAAAGCACACATTTGTTTCAGGACTGTTAAATGGCTCTGACACTGCATAGTGCGAGTTGAACAGACAAAAGTCAGTTGGGCTCATTCAATAAGTACAACATTAACTGTGTTCCATCATGCTGTTAATTGGAACTGATTCATAAAGTTCCCATGGCAGAGATTACCATGGCAGAGTCAGATTACTGTTGCCCTATTCTGAATGGTGACGGAGGTGGCAGACAGTGAAATTGCCGTTGTGATAGTCTACCAAACCCCGGAGGAGAAATTCAGCTGTCACAGAGGCTTGAACCCAGGACTTCCATTTAAAGGACACTCTCCTTCCTCACCAGGCCACAATGCTGCACTCAGAGTCTTGCATATTTAACTCTGGTGCTACCACAATTTGGGTCCAGGCTTAAGTTTGAGACATGACGGGGCATCAAAGAAAGTTTTTGTCTGCAGAACCTCGTCTCTAAACAGCAAACTGATGACCCTCTCACTACCCCGTGAACATTTATTACTGACGTAGCAGTAATATTCAGTCCGAGTGAAACAACACAGGAGCAGGTGGTATTTTTTTTCTGCAGCACTGCAATTTTATGAAACACCTGGGGTATTTTGTGTTTATGAATTCTAAACCATTCTCTCATCCCCTAATGTCACGCTAAACCTGTTGATGAATTTTATGAATAATTCCTAGTATCTTTTAATAATCCCGAGTCCCCGGGCGAGAGACTAAACTCTGGATGAAACCCTTGGTAGTCGTACTTTCACGTCATCGTTTTTGTTAGAACCTGATGCACATGGGGAGGCAGGAGTCTGCAAGGTAGCAAGGCGCTTGTGTGTCGGCTTCTCAATGCGATTCAAATGTCCAAACAAGCATGCAAACAAAAATGAGTGCGTGTCTCTCGGGTGTCTGCACGCAAGGAGAGTCAAAACTTCACATTACACACCGAATGAGGATTTCCTTGGTCGACCAAATCCCCTACTTTTCCACTGATTAAGCGATTAATTATTCCCCCACCACGGTTAACCTTGTATAACCCTGACGGAGGCCACCTGCCAAAAGATGTCGATCTCTGATATCTCCACTTTGCATACAGAATAGACAATTTAGCAAGCACAATGTGATGCAGGAAACAAAATCCGTAGTTGTGATCACACTGGAGGGCAACAGAGCGTTCATCGCCATTCTTGCACGCTGTTCCACTGCACAGAAAATCATGTGGAACTGCATGCTCAAATTGCATGATCCCACTTTCCCTGCATGATCAATATAAATAACCGGCTCACATGCAATCATCTGTACAATGTATTTCAGAACACCACTTGAGATCTCTTTATAATCATTAGGGTCCACTTCTTACTTCAGTCAACATCCAAACCACCAGGAGCGCTCATTTCAGCAATAAAAAGACGCTTATGCTATTTGCTTCCACCTCCTGCGGTCTCTTAACAGAGGAATAAGTCATTGTTCATGTTGAGAAGATGTGGAGAAAGGTGGTGTTTGGTGGGTTGGTGTGTTCAAGATTAGGAGTGGATCCTATGTGGGAATAACAGAAAAACGTCAACAGGCGTTGTTCTGCAAGGTAAGGTCCCTAATGGCTCAGTTCTAGGTCCAATCCTTCTTTTCCTGTACACGCACCTACTTGTCAAAATCATTTGTAAATGTCATTTTTATTCCCATTCATGCTACACACACGGTAACAAGTTACACCTCTTGTTGAAAACCTAGCGACCCAAACCGTTTTAACACTCTCAAAAACTGCCCTACAGCCACCAGCTGTTGGATATCTCTCACCTTTTGAGAAATCAATAACAGCAAATCCAAGACCGACTTGTTTGGTGTTCCCACAGCAGCTCCAGAAATCTTAATTTAAAGGATCTCGGTAGTCTATCTGCCAACACAAAACCAGCGGCCAGATTGATTTTTTTGACACTGCCAACAAGTTAAGAGTCATGCTGTCGTGCCCACAATTGAGATCATATCAAAAAACAAGTTGTTTTTACCTCCCACTGATGTAGAGAAGGTCACGCTATTTTTTTCTTTTCTTTTCTGATTTGGAGACCGCTGCAGCTCCCTCTGTTCCTAATTCAAAAGAAATCACTGCCACAGCTCCAGCTCATTCACACTGAAGCAATTAGGACATCAGCAAAAAACAGAGGAGACCACATATCAACAATTTTAGCTTTGCTGTGCTGTTTAGCCATAGAATCAGATTCAGATATTAAGATTTTACTGATCATGTTTAAACCATGGCTTAGTCTGGCTTGAAGCTACTATTCAGAGTCAAATATTTTGCCTCTAGACTCAAGGCTTAACATGAATGCACTTTTGCCATCACACCTCACCCTTCAACTCACGTTTTAAAAGTTAATATCAGACTTGCTTTGGGCTAATCGCTATGCCAGTTTATTTTATGTAGCTATTTTGATGCATTTGTGTTTTGAAAGCATTCCTATTTTTGTCCCCTCCTTACACACACTGAATGTGTAACATATTAGGACATTCACGATGAACACTGAAGATGTAAGTCTGGGTAAAAGCCATTATCCCTTATTGATTTACTTTTTTAAATCTGCAGCAATCACAGAGAAGATGTAGATGAAGAGACACAGGGGAGGATTTTTAAGCTTTGAGACAACTGAGATGTGGATTGTGCAACAGGGACTGCCACTCAATATCTGGAGAAGGCCCCTAACATTTTGTACATCTAGTGCGAGGCAGGCTGTGTGTGTGAATGAGAGAGAGAGAGAGAGAGATGATGATGATGATGATGATGAAATATGGTTGTTTCTGTCATACGCTGCATGCTTTATATCAAAGAAAGTGATTACATATGTATGACTGTTTCTTCACTGGTAGTAGTTTCAAAAAATAGATCTAATTTTTTTCCCTTTACTTGCAATTTGACAATTCCTGCAATTTCACCACAAAAGAAAAAAAAAAAATCCGTAAGCTGCAGTTTTTGAGAAAACCCGCTGCAAGATGAAGCACTTTTGGCCACAAGAATCACAAAATAAATAAATAAATAAAAATAAATAAATAAATAAACTCAGCCAAATCCCATAGGGACTGTATAGCACTTTCTAAACTCAGCAATTAGTTACAGTAAGTGCCATATAAATAAAGGTTGCTAATGTTATAAATTTGCGTGTTTACATGACATGACTTCCTTTCCAGCATGAAGAGCCAGACAGAGAGTGGCACAAATTAGGGCTCGGCCCACGAGCGCGGCCGGCCTGTGCTCTTCCACCAAGCGAATCCCCTGGTGGAGATCACAGAGCTGCACGGCACACGACAGTAGGCCATGTTGTAAGCGGCAGTAACCAGGATGAAGTGTATTAGCACTGAAGGCGCTTCTCCTCTGGTAGGACTTCAAAAAGTTTTATTCCTCCAGAGAGGAGAGGAAATGCACTCTGCAGAGAGAGACGCACACACAAAGAGAATGAGGAGGAGAGAGTGAGAGAAACACAGAGATGGAACAAAAAAAAAAACTATAGAGTGAAAACAAAATGGGAGAGACAGAGAAAGCAAGAGACAGCAAGAGACAACAACAGAGAACAATAAGAGAGAGGGGGCGGAAGGGAAAAAACAGAGTGAGAACAAGAGATTAAGTTAGAACAAAGGAAGAGAAACCAAAGAGACTTTATCCCAGACAACACCAGATAGACAGACGAAGAAAGAAAGGCAGGGAGACAGAGAGGGCGACACACTCTTTCAAGGCCACTGGATCCCATGAACATCAAGAACTTCTCTGTGGTGTGAACTGATCACAGGGAGGAAGGGGAAATTAAAAATGGAGACGGGCAAATACAGGTAAACATAAGTAGATAGATGAGTGAGCAATCTGGAAAGAAAGAAAGAAAGAAAGAAGACCTTTGGCCTTTACTTAGACAGAGAGAGACAATGTAGATAAATAAAAGGTAAAAGAAAGAATCTCAGAGACAAATGAGAGATTTAGTCGAAAGGAGAAGAGATGGAGAGCGAGTGAAATAAAGAAATGTTGACACGCTGTTTTAAGTTGTTCTCTCCTTTGGTGTTTCAGCTCGCTGTCATCGAATCTGACTGATCAGGCCTTGTTACGATAACGCCAGCAGATTTGCGCGTGTGTGTGCGTGCGCGCGCATATGCATCTGAGAAACAGAACAAATAGAATATTTACCTTTTGCTGTCACAGCCGATGTACGTCTGTTTCTTTTTCCCGTCTGCCAATCCGTCTGTTGGCCTGTCAGTCTCTGTCTGTCTGTCAGTTTGTGTCTGTCTGTCCGCCTGCCTGTCTGTCAGCGTCGTGTCTGTCTGCTTTGTGTAAAAAAAAAAAAAACCAAAAAAAAAAAAAACAAAACAAAAAAAAAAACGACATGTTTCACAGCTCCTCAGCTGCCAAGACAAGACTAGAAATTTCTCTTCTGCATCTCAGGCGCGCGGTTGACACCCTGATCCAGAGTGACTGAGAGCGAGTGAACTAGTGAAGGTTCGGTGTCTCGCTTAAGGGCGTCATGTCAGGACACGAGGCTGCTGGAGCGACTGATCTGTGACCTTCTGGTTACGGGACAGTCTGACAACAGGGCCGCCCCGCCGTGCAGACAGAGAGATGGAATCATTTCAACTTGCTTTTGTCTCGCTTTCCCATTTACTCTCCATTTCTCTGACATCCACATGCCTACCAGCCTACCAGTACTTGCGAAAACCGTTACTACCTGCTGGTCCCATCGGTGGGTTCATCACTGCTGTGAGGCTGAGCTTTGTTTGAACCCACAGAACTTTATTTTAAATACTAGTGGGGATCCCAAGTTTTCCAAAGATACCAAACATGTCCTGCTGAATTACAGGGAAATGTGTATGAATTGATGCACAGGACATCTAGACGTTTGATTTGATATTTAATATTTGATGTAACGGTGCAGCAATAAAACATCTTTGCTTTGAACATTTCACTCAGTATAAACATGATGCAGCTTCAGTGAAACGTCACCACCAGCAGATACAGAATATATAAATGTGACACTGTCGTACAATATGGAAACAATGGTTCTTCTAACTTTGAAGTTATATAAGGGGAAATTTGAGGGAAAATCAGGTATAAGCGGGTTAATAGTAGGGATGATGCTTATCTAATTAAATGATTCACGATTCAATAAAACCACAACACATTCTGTCTTTCTGAGCCGTAAACCTTTCCATGAGCTTGCGAGAATGTAAACAACAATTCAAAAAAGGCTGTCATTACCAAGTGCAAATAACATTTCAACAAACAGCCTGTGAAATTGTGACGGCCGACTCACCTCATTTGTGATAGCAGCATATAAAATGTAGGAATTACTGTGATTCATTTTCCCACGCCATGACACGCATTGCTACATTTTTTTTTTTAAATTGCAGTATATTGAATTCTGATATCGCCTCATCCCTTGTTAACAGTGTTTGTTTTAACCTCCTTGGAGGTGAGGTGGAGTTTGCAACATGGGATAACAGCGAGCAGCAGAATCTTCAGCAGAGATAAGCAGGTAAGAACAAAGTGCACTCATCGAAAGTCAATTTTCTGTGATTAACAGCTTGCTCAAGACTGTCTTTATTGTCTGATGAAGTTCACACCATCGCTTTAATACTGCAAGCACTTAGGAACAAATTATTTGCTATATAAACACAACCGCACCCCTGCATTTGCACCTATTCAATTACACACAATTATTCAATCAGTGTATTTAGCATTTGTCTATATTTGTCTATGATGCCTCCAATGAAGCAGCCTAAAAGCAGTTAGAATGGATTAGCAACACTGTGACACAATCCACCCCGCCGTGCTGGGTGGAACTCTTAATTTGACAGTATGCGCGCACACACACACACACACACACACACACACATACACACACAGTGTTGTGTTGATTGGGCTGTCCAATAAGCTAATGGTGGGGCACTTTCTCTTGTTTTGCTCTGCCAATCTCACTGAGTGTCAGAGACAGAAACAGCACCTGTGTGTGTGTGTATGTGTGTGTGTGTGTGTGTATATATATATCAACAGCAGGCTTCCAAAACACCACAATTTCCCTGATTGCACACAAGCATTTAACAATAAAATATATAGAGAAAGACAGAGAAACGAAAAGAGTATTTGAAAGACAGGAAGCAGCATAAATTGTGAATGAGCTTTTAAACCACTGCAGGAATTAAGGTTCAATTTTTGAAGTTCTTACAAGAATACCAATTCTTGAGAAGAAAGCAAAAGATAGCACAGAATAACAGAAAAAGAATAGGTAAGGTAGAGAGCAATACAGTAATGCATGGCACACAACAGCTGACCTGCATGTTTAAGTTATTCCATCTGCATCTGCATGTGGGTGTTTAACAGGCTCAGGTCTCAAATTGTTCTTAGATGAGTAAAGATGAACTTGGCTGATGATATTCTACATAATTCTAAACGGACTCCAAAATGGCACCGATCTTAGGTTGTAAAATGGTAAGAAAAGAATGACTTTTTTTATTATTATTATTGAACTACAGTAATTAAACACATCACAGAAAAAGTGTGGATATAGGGGAAAAAAATGTATTTTTTATGTCTTCAGGGATAAAGTCGCTTCAGTATGCTCTTATATGGGACTGGGTAAAAAATAAATAAATAAAAACTGATTCTCCAATGCATCCGATTCAGAACAGATTGTTCAAATCGACAGCAATAGGACAAAAACAAATTTATTTATTTATTTTTTTAGCTTTAATCGACTCCGCTCCTTTGTGTGGGTGCATTTCAGATTTCCAAACACAACAGCAAGACATTATCTTGATAAAAGCCACATCATTTATTAAATTTGTTACTTGACTTTGAAGCTCTCCGGTAACACGACAAACTTATCGCGCCCACCTGGCTAGATGCCACTCAAGTGCTGCTAAATGTGGATCTGAAGCAGTCATGACAGGAGGAGGCTTTCACCTGCAAACTGCCACCTAATTCAGTCTTCACACTCAAAATAACAGCGCTCATCTGTTCAAAATATGTTGAAATTCTCTAATTAGTTAAAAGGAAGCAAATCTCTGGAATGTATTCAACTGTCCACTGTAGTCAATTGGGCAAATCACTCAAAATGGAAAGCCACAATCTCAAGTATGCATGAATCACATACAGTGGCACAGACAATTGTGTTTAATGAAAATCAAATGTTTATCAAATCATGACCCAAAACACTGAACTGAATCAAGAGCTTCCCAAAACCTCCCATCGCTACTTCTGTATCTTTCACATTAAATTATGTTTGTATTTGCTAATTAATGTTTACAATATTTTATTATCCTTATGAAATTCCTTCATGGTGGAAAAACACGTTTCCAAAGACCAAAGTGAAATACTGCGCAACGCAAACACAAGAAGGTTAATGAGAATGCTATATGGGCACGTTCCCAATTATATTCTTCAGTTATTGCACAATCAGATGTTATTTAAAATTTCCTCTGAGCCGTCTATCTCTGGTGGAAATCTTTTTTTCCGTGTTGCTGTCTGCTCCATGCCCAGCCTAATTGCACCAATCTGCTCATTACATCTCCCTTTTGTCTTGGTGAGCTCTGCAGCCTGTGCTATTGAACCCAGGTGGACACAAAAGAAAGTGACTAGATGAGAGTCAAAAAAAAACAAAAACACAAATTGAGATATTATATATTACTGGGAGCTACAGTCCACTCGCTAAAACAATACTTCCCTACAGCAATATGCATTTCAGCCCTTGATTTATTATTTCTATAATGTTTTTACTGAATGGCTGATAAACATAGATGAGTTCAAAAGAATAAAAGAAAAAAATCTATGAAAAATGTTGTATATTTATATTTGATTGGCTACTACTTATTTTCTAAACTTCACTTTAACACTTAGAGTACGTCTGAATTTAATTTTCCAACAATCAATATATACCACACTACTTGTAATTCAGGGCCCAACCTCTATATTTATCCATATGTTTAAGAAATGCATCCAAGGAAAATGGACTAATTCCTGGATATAGCTGTGACAGTCCGTCCGATTTCAGATGGGATCATCCATATCTACCCTGCCTCTTACAATATGAACACATTTAGAACAAAATATTACTAGAAATACAGTCTATTTGAATACAATGTTCAAAATGAATTCTGCATTTTTATATACTAAATAAAAAGTTTTCATTTTACTTAGGATGTATCCCATTATCTTGTGTGAAAAGAGCTCCTAGTAAGTTCTTATTTCTGATTAATGATGTCATAGATGTGACTTATTGTGCATTCAAGTGTTTTTGGTTGGAAATAATATTGTAGTGCCTGCATTGGTAGCTGTTTGTTTTAATAGTAGAAATCCTCACATTAGAAATCCAGAGATGTACCGATCTGCTGCAGCAGAATAAATGTGAGAATAAATACAGCGCATGTAACTGTTTTAATTGATTTATTAGCCAGATGTACAGTAGATTATGCATGACAGTGTTAGTTGTTTATTCCTTCAGTTTGTTCAGGCAGGTGAGAACAAGGTGGGAACAAATTTGGGTTCCCATCAAACAACAGCACCAAGACAGCCTAAAAAATGTGGGTCTTGGTGCTCTTCCAAGTGCTGTGACAACATAATCTTACAAGCTACAGGAAATTACTCCAAAACATACAGCTTTATAAGCATCTTGACCGTTGCTCCATGTGGTTTTATGGGTATAAGGAGAGAGCAGTTAAAGCCTAGCGTATCAAAATAAGCTGAGGGCAAACTGCAGTGGACTGATGCTCATATTCATTTATTTCCTTGTGGTCGCACCTGGCATGAAGACCAGGGATGTTATATTACAGCAAAGGGTATGTTTGGTTACAGGGACTGGAATCTAATTTGTTTTGCCAAAACTCTGCCCAATAAACGAGCCACATAAAATACAAAAATGCAACAGAACTTGACCGGCCAGACCAAAAAGAACAAATGATGTGACTGCACCCTAAAATGCTCCACTTTTACTATCTGTTGTTGTCATGGTTTCACGCCACCAGCACTCGTAGCGCTTATCTTAGCAACTTGCATATGCCAGCTTTCACATTATTATATCCCATCATGAGTATGTTTTAAAGTTGTTTCCTATCACATTGCAGGGCTTTTCGTTTGCACTCAAGTTGTAATTTAAATATTTCCAACAGTACTTGAAGGCAGCATAATAGCTAGCATACTAAGTGGGAACATTATGCTGCTGCACGTTAATGTCAACAAAACTGACACTTGTTGCAAGTTATGTTAGTTCAAGAGCTATCAAATAAATGAAGCAATTTATGGCATTTGATTGCATCTGCCTCAAGGGACTTTTTCCTCTTAATGGTTCAGTTCCACCTTTGCATTTTTGGCTTTTCCATGTTCATTTGCTAGGTACAATCAGTCTGTCAGTCCTCAGCAAATGAAAGGTAGAATGTAGCAGAGTAATGTTGACAGGGGGGAAGATAGACCAGTGATGCAATCATGACCAATCCCCCATCTCTCTCTCTCTCTCTCTCTCTCTCTCTCTCTCTCTCTCTCTGGGACCAGCCAGCCGGTCTTAAGATTGACTAGACATTCACAGACTTTTTTTTTTTCCTTTTCTTTTTTTCATAAATCGGCCTTGCTTGGTTAACCACGGGCCCTCGGGTCGACCAGCCCACCGGGAAAACTACGTTTAGTCCAGATGGCCTGTCTGCAGAGGGAGCTGAATGTAGATTGAGAAGGCAGAGGGTGGCTAGTGAGGAAGAAACCAGAGATGGAGAGAGAGGGAGAGAAAGCAAGGGAAAGAGAAAGAGTGAGAAAGAGAGACTCGCAAAAGTGAAAAGGATGCAAGGAATGAAAACACAGGACAACATTTTTAGACCAAATCACCAATATTAGAAAAGGAGGGAGTGAAGAAAGAATGGAGAATAGAGGGGAGGAGAAGCAGGAAGGGAGTGACTGAGGGAGGGCAGGGTACAAAGTAGGAAAAAAGAAAGAAAAGGGGAGCCAGACTGATGACAAAATAAAATTTGGAACATAAACAAAAGCATCAATGCTTTATAAAAGGGAGAGAGGATGGAGAGACTGTGGGAAAGAGACAGGAAGGGAGGGAGAGAACACAAATAGTGATATTACACATGCAATTCTAAATGAATATGCAGCGAACACCAAAATCAGTGAGGTGTAAATATATAACTTTGTTTTCTTTGCACATTTTTTCAAACTGTTACAACAATATTGTTGTGTTTAATAGTCAAGCCGATAAATAATTTAAGCACAACTCATATTTAACAGAGAGAGAGAGAGAGAGAGAGAGAGAGAGATAGGGAAGAGATAGCATCAAACAGAGGGAAGTTAGGTCAATTCAGGACAAGTTAACAGCGCTTCCAATGTATTCGTTCCACTTAGAAGAATTGGTGTCTCATCCACCGAGTATGCTTTGTCAAATCCTGCAAGATCTAGTCTCTTTTAAGGCCTTTTAATCATACAACTCCCTTTCAGCTGCATTCTATTGCTCTTAGCAGTGTGACAGTTTGGGGAAAATCGCTTCAGTCCCATTTCACCGGTTGAAAGCAAACTTACAGTACACCAAAACAATGGAATTCAAGGTTTACTTGGAGTCAAAATGATAATTTTATGCAAATCGGGCCTTGTTTGCTTCAGAGACTTCCCATTTGACAATGGCAACTATAAAATAAAGTCAGGGATTTTAAAGATACTGTATCTACTGGAACTTTCCCAAGAAATAACTTCAATTTGGATACACTCTAAAGTGTATTGCCGATGCTTTATCTGCCAGCTGAACATACTTTTAGCTCACAAGATCAAAGAAAATCTCATTTTATGATATATCAGTTCTGGAGCTGAAGATGTTGGGGGGAATCCACTTTTCTGGTGTTATATATATATAAAAAAAACAGCTATATCTTCAGCTAATTCATGAGCTTTCCATCGTGTTCAACCTGTAGCCCTGCCGTCTATCATGCTGGCAGGTACATGACTTATGGGTTTGAGGGTGTAAAGAGTGGAAGCTTTAGTCCTGATTGGCAGGAATGTTTGTAGTACAGAAAATGTTCAATTTGACTTGAGGCACATACACATCTGTGTTGTTTTTATCAACACTAGAAAGAGGATCGCAGACAATAAAGATCCAATCATACATATAATGCCTAGTGGTGCCATTTGTGGTCAGTGTGCACGCTCACACCCATGTCACACACACCAAAACGCACTTCCATTCATACACATTCTGTTTGACCCATTCTGTAGTTAATGGACCAGACGAACACAGTTAAGCTCTGACGATCCATTTCCTGTCCTCCATTAAACCCTGATGACTCATTTCCTGTTCTCTTCCTGTTTGACCGGCCAAGTCTGCCCGGCAACAGGTGAGACAACATTAGGAGGCAATTCAATATAAGACACAATGGAGCGTAGTGTATATGTGTTAATATTCATTTCATTGGAGTGTGAGTGAATTCACATGTATTTGCTCATACGTGTGTGAATGTGTGAGAGAGTGAATAATGAGGCATGCCCCGCGGTTAACATGGTATAAGTAGGTGTTAACTATGACAGATTGTGCTGCCACTGGTGAGCACGGTTGATCGGTCAGATAGCCTTCAACTCTCCTCTCCTAAATTATGTCATTTTCACACAACTGTATGGATGGCAATATATCTCACGCCTCATTTCATTTAGTTGATTTCATTTCTCCTGTCGCGCCAACTCTGTCGTGACACCAGTTTCAATTTAGCTGATGCCCCTTTTTCTGGCTAAATTTCCAGCTAATATTCCATGACATTGGTTGCCGGTCAGTGCCTTGCTCAGCGACACTTCAGCGGGACATGTGGTTGCTTAGTGACAAGCACTGGCTGTTGTGAAGATATAACCTGAGACTTGTCAGTTTTAGGTCAGTCTCTCTAACTACTAGGTCACCCTGCCACCCCAAATGTGTCAATGGTCAGAGATTTCAAGTCACTTCTTATGTTTGATTCTATTTTTTTGCTGTCATGTTGCCCGAATTTTGCCCAAAAAGAGTTTTTTCCACAATGGGATATCCAGCAAAAAAAGCGTCACCTACACTCTATATGCAATGAGTGACAATATAGAATTTAAACAAATTGTGAGTTTTTGAAGGATAGCAGGTAAGTCCTTTTAGACTGAATGATAACACTTTTACACACAGCAACCTCTACACTTTTGAATATACTGAATGATAATCTTATTTCAACCCTGCATGCATCCCAGCTCAAAAATTAACAGATTTCCTATTGAATTTGGTGGACAAACATTTGGTTACATTTTGGTGGTGATCTGGATCTGGGATGTCAACTATGATACAATTATAATTTTTTAGCCATAAATGAAACTTTAAGATGCAAAGACTTGATTCCAAATCCTCAAGGCTACAAGGGTATCTTACACAAGGGTAATCAACATACAGTGTGGTGACCTACAATGCAAATATTGTCCTGTAACATCATAACTCATAACAACCACTATCAACAATCATATTGCCTCCATTAGATACCAAACACCTACTTGCTCACTAACTGCAGTGCAAGGTGTTTAAGGGTCAGCTAAATGCCTTGAAATATCAAAGATGACCAGGTTTAATATACTTCTATCTTCTTTTCAAATTTTCATAAAGG
>OMKZ01036232.1:3439-24392 GCA_900302535.1 Neoniphon sammara | reverse complement strand
AATGTGGTGTGTGTGTGTGTGTGTGTGTGTGTGTGTGTGTGTGTGTGTGTGAGAGAATACTGACATAGTTGTCGTTGAAAAGGTGTAAAAAGCATTCTTTTCAACAGCAAATTTCACTTTAGTTTCACTTTTTAATAATAATAATAATAATAATAATAATAATAATAATAATAATAATGCATTTTATTTGGTGGCGCCTTTCAAGTCACCCAAGGTCACCTTACAGAGAATAAAAGCTTAGTTTTCATATTTCATACAATATGCTTCCATTACTACCTTTAATTCTTGTTTAAGTAATCATTGCCCATCAGTTTTGTAACTTCCAGCCAGTTTGCCACCACATTAATGAATATGTTAGCTCTGGACACATACCACAGTTTCCCATCATTTAGAAGATGTGTGGAAATTCTGCACACGGCTACTTTCCTCACATTCTGCACTTTGTACTGTCAGCAGAAACCGCATAAAAAGCATCTGACACACAAATCTGCCTCTGTTAGCCTAGTGACTAATTCCTAACCTTTCTGGTTAGTATCCAGGTCTGACATGCTGCCCTGGAACAGGTGTAAAGGATAGCATGCAGCTCACAGCTGCCAACACAACTTAAATGTCATCACCTGAGTTTGGCTGCAAATCCCCTGATCCAATGATGTGCAGGCACTAGTCGGCACGCAGAGGGCAAGTACACACAACGCTCTTTTTAAAGACATTTTTTACGATATCTTTGCTTTGGTAGATGATTGAGAAAATGAACGAATGGATGATGATTTGATTTCATTCCAAGCAAACACCGCAGCAGCCAATTTCACTGATCAGCACACCTTCGACCGCAGAAGAGGGGGCAATCAGTGGAGGCTGCTTTAGTGGGGTTGGGTTAGGTTGGGTTGTTTGAAATGAAAACCTGCAGACTCTTTGGTCATGATGACACCTGGTAGAGAACGACTGCATTATACTGTGACCATAAAAATGAGCAATGGGTAAAAACTTGGCAGGAGAGGGAGCCCTCGGTGATGCAGGGAGGAAGATAAAGGCGCTGATAAATGCCCCGGCCACGTCTTCACACCCAGCCAATCAGATATCCCTACAGCCCCACGCCATGCAACTTTCAATCGGTCACACACAAAACACACAGGTCAAAATTACACAAAACAAGCACAATACAAATTTTCACATGGACAAAGATTGGTGTTTCCCATGTGTCCTGCATCTACATATATGTGTGCATTTACACATATGTATAAATGCATATGATTTCAAACAAACAATTCAGCTTTCTGCACTGATAACAATAAAATAAATGCCCTTTGAGACTAACAGTGCATAAGGGCTATAAATAAACTTGACTTGAACTAAAATAATAACTTCCAAGAAAAAAGAAGTCTTTTTTTTCTGGACATAGTATAAAAGCCAATATAAAAAATAATTTGTTTTAGATCACAAAAATGATAGCTGTCTTCCTCAGTAGCTGGTGTATAGTGGTAAGTAACTAAAATGGCACAAAGGTGACATATGGTCAGTCCTCACAGTGGTTTATTATAGATTGTGTGGTCAGATTAATTTGACGCAAAGCCTAAAAGCAGGTCAGTTGTGTCATACCCAACCTAACCTGTCCTATTTCCTTTTTTTTCTTCACAGGCCCATAGAGACCCGTGTTGAAACAAAATAGCCGCACTGCTGGCTTTCTTTGCATAATGATTTATTGGATCAAAGTTTTTGCTTTGCTCTGGTTTATATTTTGAGTGCTTTGTTAAAGAAAATACATGGATTTACAGCTAACATTATGTGATAGGTATACTTATAGGCATTTATGCGGGTTGTGATGTGTTAAGGAAGATTCAAAACGCTTCTTTCCCATCTGCAAGTCAAACCACTCGAGAAGAAATGTAGATATACCCAAAGCTGTGGTAGTCAAATAAATTCTTGGTTATATTTTTACAACAAACCAGTAATCAAACCTTACAAATACACTGCTGCGTCCCAAGCCTTAAAAAGCAAACCGTGTCATCCAGAATGAATCTCTCCCCCACAAATACAACAACTAAAAAACACATTTAGAGCCAGACTGATTTCCCTCATTGATTTTGATTTGCCTCACCCAGTTCACGGGGCATTCGGAGAGATAGCAACAAAGAAATGCTTGCCCTCTTCAAAACACTTCAAAACTGACAGCTTTGTTAAATATTAACGATGACAGGAAGAATAAAGAATGGAGAGGGAGAGAATGCATGGGGAGAATAATTGATGAGGGGGGTGAAAATAATTGGTCAAGTTGTGTTTCGTGGAGCAGTAGCTTTTCTATCTTGAGGGGGAGCAGGAAACCACATCGAGGAGAGTTGAAGAAGGAGCAAGAACAACAGAATATGATGAAGAGGGGAAATAATTGGCAAGAGTGTTGTGTTTTGTCAAGTGGTCATTTATGGCTCCATCCAAATAAATGAGCAGGGAAGGAAAATAGAGGAAAAAGTATTTGTCCATCGTTCACCATTGGTTGTGTTTATCTAAAATGAAAATTCAATACAAACAAGACAGGACAAGACTAGGTCAGATTTTGTCTGCATCGGGCAAATTATCACTATCTTGAAAATAAATATAAATCTAGTGTGGTTAGTTGGAGTGGTAATGCACACTAGATTCAGCTAAATCAAATTCTGTTTTTGTTGTAGCACAAATCAGGTATTGTGGCAAACACTATTTTGCAGCACTGGTTAGAGCCTTTTTTGGTACTTTTTATGTATTTTTGTATCCATCTATCCATCCATCTATCCTGTTATTTATTCTCCGTGGCACCCATCAGATCAGCCTGTTACACAGTTAATTAATCTGGTTTCTGTGTTGTTTCTTGAGGCTCTTTGAGCCATGATGCAGCAGGCAGAAAAACACCCTCAACAGTTTTAATGACATGTAATTGCAGTTGGTCGGAGAAAATACTTAGTTGGAATGTCTGAGGGTTTTAAGAGCCAATTTGTAATTTGTCTGGCCTCCTAATTTTGGGGGAATATTCATGTTTTTAAAAATTTAACTTGTAGATGGGCAATGGGCTTTTTAAAAAAACTCTTAATTTGAAACTTGAAATTCAAAACATAGTGTGTTTCACTTCAATGTTTACGAACTACAGATGCTCTGATACAGTTTTATGATATGCATCTTTGTAAAAATCATGATACCAATGCAGATGCAAAACAGGTTAAGCTTTTCAGACAGGCCTGTCTTATGACAACTGTTGTTATTTTTATTTATTTCCTTTCTAAACAAAAGACCCTGTTTCTTTCACTCTGTTGCTAATTTGACAGTTGTATTAAGTGACAAACTCCTGAAGGAAAAGGTCACGCAAGTTCCAATTTCAAAATGAGCCAAATATCAACAGTAATAATACAGATTTTAAAGTTGCGATCAGCTGATACAAACAGTCGACCTATATATTGCTCCATCCCTATAACAAACATTACATATGTAAGCTAACCTCAGCTCACACCAACAATGACTCCTTTCCATTAAATGAAAGTCAATGGTGGAGTGAAGTGTTTCATCTGGGAAAGTCACACCACAAGCACCGACACAAATAGCTCAAGAAGACATGACTAAAAAATAAAATAAAATTGCCTCTCTATATATAGCAGTTCATAATAGGATAACATAGTATTGTGAACCTTCTTAAATAATGAAACAATGAAGGATTTATCTTTGTGGGCTATTGTGCCTTATTTCCCTGCATAAGGATCTGAGTGAGCCCCAGTTATGTCTACTCGTTGCATAAGGCTGATTAGTTCCAAAAGGACAACTTTTTAGGAAATAAGAAAAATAATCCTGCTTTTAGATGTTGGTTTTTTGCGTTAACAACTGTGCCATCTAGAAACTGTGCAGGGACTTTTGAAGATGTGCGGGCTCTAGGGCTAGGAAGCCTACTGAGGATATAAACAACCAGGTAAACTTTCAAGTCGTGCAAAATGGAGACACCTAAATTGGAGTTGCACACTTTTCCCGCAACAGCAGGTATAAGCCTCATGAATGAACTATAAAAGCATCATCTTTCCCCCTAAAGGTCGTTCTGTGATCTTAGAGAGACGTCAAGCCCCCATCCCTACGTGAAATCCACACCATTACCACCTGAGCCTCTCCACATGCCAGGGAAAATCATGCTCTGTGTCTTCTCAGTATTCAGTACAGTGTCTCTGTAATTTAATGCAGCAGTGATGCTTGGGGCTTTTTCTAGTTTTGGTTTCACATCCATTCCTGCTTAGTCCTTGTTATGGTTTTTAGTGCAGGTTACAGTGCTTTAAATGTTGCTCTTTGGATGCTTTATCATAATATAAACATTCAACATAAATACTACACTTGCCTTCTTATGGTTGTAGATCAGATTAGGTTAAATAAACATCCTGTTTCCTTTTTAAACTCTATGTGTTGTCGCTGCTGAAAAATACTACAAATAGTCTAGATCTTCAACTTGTATATAAAAAATATAGCTGTATATAGCTTTTTTTGTGCATGTTTTGACATTTTTAAAAGGCTCTTCAGGAACTGAAAAAGGAATACACTATCATGTGTAAAGGAAATATGTGCAGTTCACCACAATGGAAATAAGTCAAAAGACTTATTTCAGGAGACTTTATTGTGTTTTTATCCCTCTGAGAAATTGTCTATAATGGATGTATTGTCAGACAATGGAGTTCAAATTCTGCAAGGCCTCTGAAAGCATGCAAAGTATCCTTAAGAAAAATTGGTTCATTTTCAAGTCTGATAAACGTATTGGGCATTTATACCAAGAAGCTCCTCTGGTCGTGTTAAAATGTGGTCAAAATTTGGTGGACATGCTTATATGATCTGATTTATTACCTAAACCCTTCCAAACTGTTATTCAGCCAATTCAAAATGGAAATTATAAGTGTGGTGTGTGTGTGTGTGTGTGTGTGCAGTACAATAGTCCTATGAAAAGTAAATATTTCCAATTCCTGCACTCTGGAGAGAGGGTGCATTACATCAGTTGTAATACAAAAGGGGTCATTTATTTAGTAACATGTTGTGGGAAGGGTTATGCTGGTCAGACAAAACATCAGTTTAAGCAAAGAATTGCAGAACATTGTGGCAGCATTCACCGCAAAGATGTAAATTCCCCTACTGCAGTCCACTTTATGCAAGTCAATCACTCAGCTTCTTAGTTCAGATATGAGGGGGTTGAAAAAGTAACCCTTTCCTTTCCTGGAGAGGAGGGGACTTGGTGAACTTACTCTTACAGAGGGATGCATACTAGAGTTTCTGGGTTAAATCTGGTCTAAATGTAGATGTTGATTTGAGGCCAATAATATGGTGGAATGTATAGGACACTTGGCAATAAGAACATTCCCACTTTGCAGCTGTCTTTTAACTTCGTATTATTCCATTTCCATTTTTCTGTTTTCTACTGATACATGCTTGGCATAACTGAAACCTGGGGCTATATTTGTGCACTAAAATTTTTAAATGTACAGGCCCCTCTTTGGTCTTAATTATTGATTCTCTGCTGAAGGTTTGTATGTAGATGAATTGTTAATATTTAAACATGTGTTGTCTTGTACATGAAGAATGACATTTGCAACTCACTGGGTCTCCGTCAGGACCACGTTGCCCCGTCTTGATCACAATGTAAACTACAATCACACCACTGGAGACAAACCAGTTTGCAGGTTTGCGTCCTGTGTTGAAGTTACACTACAGTCATAACCACAGTGAGAATCTCTGATGACTCATTGTTATTATAGTGTGGCATTGCACTATTTTTAAAAATACCCTCTGCTATCAACTTCTATCCTCATGAGTTACCTCACATTATATATTTAAAAGTCATACCTCTGTGTTATTAATAATAAATGAGCTATGCTAACTTTATTTTAGAAAAAAAAAAGAGCTGCTGAGTTTATGTAACACCTTAAGGTTTGGACAACTCGGCAACCTCCTCAAGGTTTAAAGGTACAGAAGCATGAGCGAAAGAAAGAACAATCTTTAAAACACTGCTGAGATTTAAACTCTGAATGGTTTTGACACACTTCATTTTAATGAAAGCACAATGTGATGTAGATCAATTAGACCCCAATGGAATTTACTTCTCCACACTGACCAGCAAATGAATGTATGGAAATGAGTGCAAACACAGCTTGTCTTTTGTTTGGAAAATAAATAATCCATGCAAAACAGGAGATTGAGCCACCACAATACATGCAAATAAAATAAGGATTTATTTGGGTACTGAACACAATTTAAATCCCCGAAAAAATTATTGCAAAGGCACGAGGGAGAGGCTTGGGAATAGAATGTGGATACACAAATGACTAACAAACAACGCGTTTCGCCTGAAAGGCTTCTGCAGGTAAGAAGTCTTTCAGGCGAAACGTGTTGTTCTATTCCCAAGCCTTTTTCCTGTGCCTTTCCAATATTTTTGAAGTATGTTTAATACCCAAATAAATGCTTTAATTTGCATATATTCTTGCACCTCCAGTTCCTGTTGTGTATATATTTTTGCCCCTGAGCACCAAAATAAACAATCTAAAATTATCTAAACAAAGAACATTATTATAACCAATATCAATATGTAATAGCCCTCTTGTTTGTGTTATCTTGTGTATGTATGCATTTATCTACTGATAAAAAGCATGCATACAGTACATACACAAGATAACGACCTGTTTCAACCAAAGAACAAAAGTGGTGAATTTAATAATTTCACTTGTAAAGACTTGATGACCCGAAAGACTGACAAAAGCATTTTGCAGAACGGGCCGCGGACAGGTCAAGACTTAAAAAAAAAAAGTAGCTGAGAAAGTTGGTAAATCTATCGGAAACTATTTCTGAAACTATTCTGAAACTATTTTAAGCCTCCAGTGATCCAGTTTTAACTTTTCTGGAACAAAATTTTGTTGCTGAGAAATATTTAGCCAACTAGAGTGCCTGCTTTGGAGAGAGAGGGAGAGATATGGTAGAATCAGACTGACGCCGAAAGCTGTGCGTTGACCCTGATTAAATGCTTCCCTTAACTCACTGGGACCACTGATAAGACCAATACACTCTGGGGGCGTGTGCATGGTCCGTGTGTGTTTGGTAGGGAGAGAGCGTGTGTCTATGCATGCGCACGCACACGCGCAAGTGTGTGTGAACGTGTGTGTGCGTGCGTGCGTGTGTCCCAACACCAATTCTCCAGTGTAAACATGCTGACCTGGCACAACACCAGTAGACACTTTGAAGTTGGCAATAGCCACTGTAATCTCTCTCCATCCCTCTCGCTCGCTCGCTCGCTCTCACACACACACACGCACACACACACACACACACACACAGATAAATACTCTTATACTGTCACAAACAAACACTTGCACCCTCTGTCTCCCACACAGAGATAAACATAACAAATTTTCTCTTTCTCACTCTCACACACACAAAAACACCCGCTCTTACATAGCCCTTCTTAACTTGATTTATGCCACCAATAATGGAGAGTTCTGCTGACAGTTGTGTGTGTGTGTGTGTGTGTGTGTGTGTGTGTGTGTGTGTGTGTGTGTGCATGTGTGTATGTGTGCGTGTGTGTGTGTGTGTTTTGGAGCAGAATCACGTCTTGAGCTACTTTACCAGCACAGGGTGTTGATAACAGCATATGTTGTCAACAAGTGACGCTGCACTTCAATAAAAAGGGAATTTTCAACCTAACCATGTGGCAAGTTTGGGACATTTGTTTTGTGTTATATCTCAACACAATAATATATGAATGAATGAATGAATGAATGAATGAATGATGATGCATTTTCACTCCACAAAAATGCTTTGTCCTGAACTGCAGTCCATACAAGACAGACAGGAGAAAAATATATGGTAAATTCTCTGACACAGATATATTCATATTCAGTCCATACACACTTGTAGTCATATATGTGAACACATACACATCAACTATTCATAGATCCCTAAAAAGGAGCACAGCATATATTACTCTTATGGATATTTTCTCCTTTTTTCATTCCAAATGGTCTAATCCAAATGTTACATGTAACCCAAATATCACATTCTATTCTATTCTATTAAAATGCAACTTAAAATTGCACATTAAATGCACTTCTCTACTCATCTTGCCCAACAGGATGTGCAGGTGTTTACTGTAATAAGGGCAATACAAAACAAAATGGACTTCATTTTCTGGATGACACATCTGACAAATTCCAT
This sequence comes from Neoniphon sammara, assembly GCA_900302535.1. NCBI lineage: Eukaryota > Metazoa > Chordata > Actinopteri > Holocentriformes > Holocentridae > Neoniphon > Neoniphon sammara. The sequence goes on along the minus strand of OMKZ01036232.1, from coordinate 16,211 downwards.
CCACGTCAACAGTGTCCACATACTGGCCTGTCATATAATGGCATGTATTGGCAGAAAGACTGTGTGTGTGTTGTCTTAATCTAGGCACGCAGATGTGTTTGCAAAATTACATTCTTTACATGTGTGTAGTAACACATTTTGACATGGTGCATTGTAAAATAACACAACACATTTTTGGCTGCAAAACGCTGCTGCAGCTGTGGTGAAAATGACACAGCCGTTTGAAGAGTGGCATGCCCAATGGCAATTGGAAAATGGCTGCCAAATGTAGCTGTAACACTGAGGAAAAAGTAAAGGAAGGCGTGTTATGTCATCCCCATTGGTTTTGTCCCAGTTTTAAATCCCCAACCAAACCAAAGGCAAAATATTACACATCGCCATTGCACCAAATATTTGGCTGGGATGGCTTCTCAAACAGAGGGTCAGCATCCAGAGCAGGTCGCTGGACTTTCTCCGGCGAATCAACACATGACAAAAGTAGCACCATTTTATAATGTCTCCCAGGGTGATGGGCCAAATGTTTCTTATTTGGATCCAGAGCTGAAGAGGTTTAGGAACTCCTGATCTATCAGATATTAAGCTACTTAGGGGATTAAACTGGGGCAGGGGTTCTCAGAACTTTTACAGCACGGGATTAAAATTGAGTTCATTTAATCTCACCCTGGGACCCAGGCTCATTAAAACACACTAGCGCTCTTCTTACACTGGGACCCACCAGAAGCAACCAAAAGCTCATTTTTAACCCAGTTTTGGAAACCGCGGGGGTTAGGGGAATGAGAATCTAGGGTAGGATGGGGTATAGATTAGGAAGGTGTGGGTTGCTGAGTTCATGTGTGTATACCTTAAACTTGCTTTTGTAAACACAGTGACAATAAACTTTAAATGTTTTGTTTATTTGCTTTACTCCCCCATCCCATTTTTTCACTACTTTTTGTTTTTCTGTCCTCTTTTGTCTGTGAAAATTATGTTGAGTGATTGCTCATCATGTAGAATTCAATAAATATTGTAATGTTCTGCCCAAATAATAAACAAAATAAAAATTTGGTCACAAAGAAAATAAATTAGGCAGCTCTCGCTAATTTGCCCTCTTTGTTTCTCCTGCCTGGGTTGCCAGATATGCAGATTTCAAGCAGTGTTTTGGCCAGCAGGCAGATAATCTCGTTAGGAACAATTAACTCGGTTGTATTGTTCCATGTAAACTCAATCCCTCACACAGAAGCATTCAAAACAGCCCCTGGCAGCCACAACTAACAAACTCCAACAAAATGTCAATGAGCATCAACATTCCAGCACTGAAGTTACAACGAAGCAGCCAAAACATCCTCAACTTCAACCAATGCTAACTGAACATGTCATACTAAAAAGGAAAACTTTTGTTTTCATTGCCAAGCACCAACAAGAATGGCAGCCTCTGTCAGCTTCTACTCTGCACTTTAAATTGCTACCGGCTCAGATTACAAGGGAAATCTGCTGGATTGCTTTACAGCACAAAGCAGAAGCGGGCCTCTGTTTGTCCAGCACAAACAGAGCTAACACTTTCAGAGTTTCTGGCACTAGAAGATAGTGGAAAGAGTCAAAGTCATATGGGGAAAATATCCTCAATGGGCTTTCTGGTTTTAATTCTGACACCTGCATGTGAGATATAGGCTGGCAATTATCAAGCATGGCCTCATTTGTTTATGACATTATGCCAAGATACTACAACTAATGACATGTTGATGTTTAAAAATGCTTAATGTTGCACCTTTTGAATTAAAAAGGTCCCTTCCTCATTTCAAACATAACCCAGCTATGATGTCAAAAGGCAAAAAAAACAATGGAGTAAATAAAATTTGGGTGTAAAATGACCCACATTCAAAACAGATAATCCTTGACTAGCCCTTTTGTGGAAACTGGGCTGATATGACTCATTTGTATTAGTATGCTGATGTGGCAAAATAAAGCCCCTGTCCCATGTTCTTTCACCTCTGACAGGAACATCTGAGTGAAGCTCAGCAGCCCATAGAATATCACTGTAGATGTCCAGCATCTTCAGTTAGCGATGTTCACAGCAGCATGATTAACTCAACAGGACATGCCTATGACAGCTGGCTGTGAGCATGAAGCCAAATATATACCTGAGAGTCATTTCAGCATAGGTACTGGACTTTGAACACGTGTATCCTCTGGACCAATGTCCAGAGGACGGACAGGGGTTATTAAAGTCTGCAAGAAGTATTCAAATTTTTGAGTCAGAGCCTGCTTGTTATCGAGTGCTTTCATCTGTGTTTATTTTGTTAATTCAATTTAAAATGTGTTCTTCTGATTTCTCTAAAGGAATGGGAGTAAGTGATTGAAATTACAAGCCCTTGTAATTGTGGGTGTCAGAAACACACACACACACACACACACACAAAACTATAATCTCAAGGCATGTCAAAAGGGGGTCATTCCATTAGAAAATTCAAAAATCCACTGTAATATTAAAAAAATGGAACAGCTAGTTTTGAGATAAAAAGCTAAATTGCCACATCTTACAAGGATTGGACAACCCACCTCTGCCCCTTAGAAAAAAAAATAAAAAAATTAAAACAAATGAGTCATACACCACTGTCTTTTAGGAACAATAGTTAGCCTGGTTGACAGGAGTGTGGCTAATTCAATATGACATCTATCTAATAAGTAGTCTGGCCACTGTGCGAATGGAGCCAAACAAATCTGAGAGCACACATTTATCACATATCTCAACTTGCTAAATAAATGTAATTAATAATATTTTGAGTGCTCTCATATTTTTAAAGCACTTTGAGTAATTTCTTCATCATTAATTCAGAGTTTGTTCCGGCTTCTACACTTGCGTTGTTCAAAAGTGTTACAATAAATTACAGTAAAATTAATTTAATCCCCTACATCCTTGGAGATTTCAATTTCTTTTAGTTTTTAGTAATGCACAGTAGGCGTACCTGATCACGACCACTAGTGTCATCTTTTCAAAAAAACAGTGTATTAGTCCTCACAGTCACTCTCCCATTCGTTGTAGGCAGGGCAGCTCCAGGGTGATTGTAATGAAATTTGAGTAAGACTCACCTTATCAGGCCCTGTGGAAACCAGGCTAATGAGTAAGCCCTGCCTAGCCCTGTTTGGCCCCAGGAGGAAGCCACACTGCTCCAGTCTTACAACAGATTCTTGTTCAAAATATACTGAAAACAGCCGTAGATTAAAATAAAAAAATAAATAAATAAACCATGGCCTATGTTCATTTGCCTTATGGAATAAAACATCATCATTGTACGTTTACAGTGTAGCTCAACTCATAGCTAACTATTATATAGCGAGGGTCAGAGTTACTTGGTTAAACTTATTCCATGGCTTATGTCACACTTGGGGTGGAAAACTTTCTTTACCTGAAGACTGGTGTATATACAAAACTAGTGTTACATCAATATATAAGTGACAACTTCAAGACAAATTCAAAAGGCCAATATTCATCAGTATCCTGTAGAATCTTTGAATCAAAACATGTCAACACATCAGGGTTTGAAAATTTTTCCAGTAGCCTCTCTGATATTTTGGACATTTTAATGCGTTTTTAAAGCAGTGGTTTGGGTTGCACCCATAGTCGTTTTCTATGTCTATGTCTATGTGTAACACACGAGATGCATTCATTTATTGTAATAATATGAAGAGTGCACATGAACAAACCTTCCAACATTGTATTCATTGCTGGGAAAATTTTCTGAAAGCGCCAACTTCACAATGTATGACATTATAGTGGGTGTGGCAGTAGCTGCAACAATTGCAGAAGCAAGACCACACACACACACATACACACACACACAAAAACTGCCCACACACTTGTGCTTCTTCAGAAAACATCAATTTCACACCCAATGCACTTTCTTTCCTTTTCATTATGCTGCTGAAGCACAAAATAGTTCTGTATTTATTGGTGTGACGAAAGAACAAAGGTAGCACAATCATTACAGTGTCTTTGTAGTATTTATGTTATTTATGACCAAATCCACTTGAAGTTGCAACTTGTTCAGAGTTGCTCCAAACTCATAAGTATGAACTACTGAGGAGCACTTGGACACAGTAAAAGCAATGTATTACATTAAAAAAGGGGGGAGGACTGAGGCACACGGCCATATGTTCTCAAACAAAATCTGATACTTGGCAACAGGAAAAAAAAAAGTACTTCAGTTCCACTGGAACTGGGAGCACAATAGAAGGATTTAGGAATAATGTGACTAAGCAGTGGTCTGTAATCCCATGTGGTCCTTGGGACCCAGATTACTGCCGGTTTTAGTGAGTCACCTGGCTTTTCAGATGCACATCAGTCCGTTTATATGGCTAGAATGAAAACCAGCAGGGCTCTGGGTCTTGAGAACTGAGATTGAGAATCACTGGACTAAAGGAAGGTGAAAGGTCTGAATAATTTAACCATTTAAGGTCATCACTCACTATTAATGTAAACATTGGAATGCTGTTGTGCCCGCGCCTCACCCAGAGTGTGTATGTGTGTGTTAATTCTGAAAGTGCTCTGCATTTACACTCCAGGTTACTGCCAGAACACACTCTGTACAAATATCTCCAAAGCATTTTTTTCTTCTTCTTCTTCCAGGAAAGATGCTGATTTGCTCTTTGATTTGATGCAAATAGCTCCAACACATCAAAACATTTCTACAGAAGTAGTTTTGGAGTGTAGCCAATCGACTGTCGGATTGCCACCTTGTATCAACAAAACTTAACTTTTCAAAGACTGAGAAGAAGGAGCTGATTTTCCCCACTGACGGCGATGCAGTCCCCAGGGCTCCCAGAATAGGCGGGTGACTTCTTACCATCTGTTATAAATGTAGGTTGTGATATGTTTTATTATTTTAATTGTATTTATTTGGCAGGTGTTTTTAAGCTGGCAAAGTCAGGCTACAACCAGCGCAGCAGTCAAATAAGCTTAATAAATTAGCAAAGGATCACCAGGATTACAAGCAACTAATTATGAGAAGTACAAAGATGAAAGCCAGAGTGCTCAGACAACGAATGCAAATATCCCCAATGTCCCAAGAGCTTCTAGGTAAAGAAATAAAAACCCAAATGAATCTGATCTTCAAGATTGGGGCGACAAATGTTTGCTGTGCACTGAAAAAAAAAATCTCCCATTCAAAAGGCATGGACTATGGACTTAGTGGTTATTTAAATCGAAGTCCTGGTCCCTCTGTCATCCAGCGTGGCTAACAGGATTTGACATAGTGACGGCTGGAAGGGTCCCAGGTTCACAAAACACATTCTGTCTGTCTGACCCCTCTTCACACACTCACTCACGCAAACACACAAACACACACAGGCACACGCACTGCTCCATGCCACACACAAGCGGGACGCAGACACACACCCACACAAGCCCACACAGTCTCCCTCTGATCCACCATGACGCCATATCACACACAAACACACTCTGTATCGCGCAGACACAATATGTTTGTCATTAGGGCTAGTTTAGCACTAAATACAGTAGCTGTGCCTCTGTGTACAAGCCACTTTCACACCTGACTGAGCAAAGCCTCGTATTATATAAGGGTCTATAGCTTGAAAGCCAGGTCAGGATAACAAGTTCATAAAGGAATCTAGGCTGTACTTTTACCTGTTGGCATCAGTGTTACATGACCAATATTGCAAAGGGAAGATAATGACATTTCAACAATAAAAACAGCAATAGCTCCTATAAATACCTGTTACACTAAATGTCATAAGTGTCTCCCCCCTTTGTCACCTTTGACTTGCCCCTTACTATCCCCTCTTTGTTGAAGAGGCAACAGCTTGCTGTAAGGTAAGGTAATCGGATGACTCTCTCTCTCTCTCTCTGTCTCCCTAATCCGAGACATACTGTGAGGTAACCTGCTTTCCATGGGACCACTGCACAAGTCTAAAATAGATCATATGGCAAGCAAAACGCGCTTTCACTTTGTCCTCGGCTACTTGTTGAAAATAGGCTCTGCACTCTCGGTATTTTCGGGATAAAGACGATCAATTACGTACGGGAAATTGCTGCTCACTTACAAAATTGACCTATCGGCCATCTATAGGCCAAATTGATTTATACCCACGACAGTATTCACATACCCAGAAATGCAGTGGAGGCATAACCCTACCGTCACACATTTATCCACCTCCCTTTGACATGAAACTTAATGATATAAATTAATCGTATACACTGTAGTAAGCACTAATGAGACTGGTGCAGGGTACATCAAAATGTGATCTTTCGACGTGTTACATTCACGGACTGGAGTTCACGGTTTACCAAGATTTACTATTTACCACTGCATCACTGATAACCACTAACAGCTCAACTAGATCTGAAATAAATGAGAGGTGCGTACTGCATAAAAATGTGCTAAGTTGGCTTGAATTAACGCAAGCCGACGTGCTTTTCAATTGCCAAGCGAAATCCAAGACGCTCCGTGGGCCATTTCGGCACCACTGGCCAGCTATTTCTCACCCTTCCTCCTAAAAAACACAATTAAAAGCGAACACTTGTAACCTGGCGCAGTCAACCTACTGTAGTCAATACTGTAGAAATGAAGGCGAGTAGACAGCCTTTACAATGCAGGTGCGAACAGTTTCATTCTGAGACTCCCCGTCTCTCTGTGTTTCCTCTGTTTCAGTACCACGGACAGCGTTTTCTCTGTCATGCACACTCCAACAGTTTTCCCTGCACAAACCTTGGAAAGAACTGATCCTATGATATTCTATGTAGTAATATTTCACACAAATATCATAGCCAAAGTATGTTGTCATACAGGAACTATATGTAGCACTACAGGAACAAAACAGTGATACCACAGGAGATATAAAATAGCACAAAGTACGTTAAGGTTACTATAAACTCAGCACAGACACTACAAGTCATTGTAGGAATATTACAGGAATATTTTAGTGATCTTTCGTTGGGGAACACAGCCTCAAGAAGCATAGTGTTTCTGACTTACCACGTTATCCTCGCTGAAGCCATAGGTTGAACATACAAATCTACTTTTCCAGACACTGTTGGCGTCTCTGGGCCGGGGTAAGACACAGCCCGAAGAGAAAATCCAGGAAATAACATCCACACAACTCTTCCACCCACCCGGCTAAAAAACCGAGCCCACTTTGGGGAGGAAGTATACCGCTGTCCGCGGCTTCAAGACGTAAAAAAAGAGTAGGCTATTCTAGCATTGAAATCACAAAGAGAGTTTAGGCTGTTATCGCCTTCATGCAGAAAAATAACTGGTCTTCCTCTCCTCTGTCTCTCTTATAGTTGGAGTCTCCAGTAAGGACTTGCTTAGTGAGTGTGAGCTCAGTAGACAGACAGAGTAACAGGATCTCTCCTCTAGTATTGCCCTTGCTCTCTCAACCACATAGAGAGAGAGAGAGAGAGAGAGAGAGAGAGAGAGAGAGAGAGAGAGAGAGAGAGAGAGAGAGAGATGCCGCGAAGACAGAAAGAGAATTGTTGTCTACCGTGTATTCACTGCAGGAGCAACGGCATCGACGGTGACCGGTGCACCACAATAATCTAATTATGTCGGTAAAAGGCACACGGATTACCGAGTGGATGCTCTGCTCTGTCTGCTCCGCTCTGGTCTAATCTTTGCGCCCCATGGCGGAGAGTGAAGTACTAGGAGCACTAATATAGCTCATCAATACCTCCAGGCACATGAGTTTAAAGGAATACTTCACCCCATGAAAATTTAGACATATTCACCTGCATGTCAGTCGAAACTTAGTTGGACGAGCAAACACAGCGACTTCGCCCCCGTGTAGCTCCATTTCACCCTCTCTCTAACTACTGAAGTTAACAGAGCAGTCTTTTCACAGCTCCAAAAAGCACGAAATATGTTCATTTAAAATATCCAAACAGTTACTACGGCATAATCCAAGAGTTGAGAAGCCAAACATTTGCCGAGCGGGTGCAAAAGTCAAATATTTCGCTCATTATCTTGCCTTCTGCATTTCTTCACTGGCATAGCTCTGGGCACGCGCGCCCCTCTGGATCAATGTGCTGTACAGGGTGCAGGATCAGGTGCGCGAGTGTTGGCGCATTCTAGAATAAACAAATGTCAGTTATGAAAAATATACGAGATAATGAGGTATATATTGGATTGGAAATAGTTTGCTTACAAAATACAGTAGGCTACTTGGGTTTTATACTTTTTTGGAACTGTAATAAGAAGGTCATGTCAGAGAGGAACTGCAGAGTTTTCGGCCACTAGTGGCTCTCGTGAGCAAAGTGGGACCCTGTACAATCAATCAATCAATCAATCAATAAAAATTGAGGTACTTTCTGATTTCCTTTGGCGGCAATGTATTTATTCATCATGATCATTTGTTTGAGTCTAAGGGCATAATGTATGCCTGCATGAGTGAAATTATGATTGTATACAAATCCACTTTTTTAAATTTTTTGAAGTAAACTTATTTTGGGGTGAACTGTTCCTTTAATGTTAGTTTTTGTCGCACTTTTTACAAGTTACTATTTTTTTTATTTATTTATTTATTTATTCATCCAAAGAAAGTTGTTGTTGGTGGCCTTTTATAATGAAGCCCTGCTTTACACTCATAAAGTTGAACATATTTATACCTGGGAGTTACCCAGTACAATCCTCTGTTGTTGGCCACTGAGCAGCCCCCTGATGCTGTGGGGGTAAAGTGTTTTGCTCAAAGGTGTGATCAAAGGCCTTAGCTGATCTTTGAGACCAAAACTGTAGGAGCACTGTTATATGTCTTAACATAACTTACAAAACATTACTATCCTACAATATATTTTGAAAGATATTCTAACCTCACAAAATCTATTATACTAATACTGTAGGAATACTATCATTATTCCACAGCAAAAAAGTAGTCTACAATAATCTATAGTCTATATAAAGTCACTATTGAGTACCACATATACACTAGAGGTCCCTATAGGATTTTAAAGTGATTTCACATTGCAGTAATACATGGGATTTTAAACTTGTTCTATTGTTAAACTTTTAAGCCAATTTCTCTGGGTGAGGCTATCTGCTAAATGCCTAAAAGGTGCATATAAAAGTCCTTGTTTCATCAAATAATTTCTAATTACCTATAAGTCTGCTGGCACAGGGGGAGATATAGGCCAGATTACATGCTGGCTAAGGCAGTGCCACAGTCTGTGCCTTTTAGGAACAGACTGTGAAGGAAGGAATTACTTATATGAATCTACATATTATAATATGTAGAGGCGAGGAAGGAAACTGAACCTCAGCAAAGACACTGTAACAAGTCGATTACATATCCTCAGCGTGGGTTAATGAATCACTGAAATCTCCCTAGAACTGTTAAAAATGTGTCATCTTGCTGTGGTGCTCCCATCATGTTCGCAATAGAAAGAAGTATTTTCCCAGCTTGCTGTTGGTTATCTCTGTCTAAATGTTTGTTTTGAAATGAGTTTCCTTTCCAAGCAATTGTAAAGGATTATTTATTTTGTGAACTGATTTATCCAGACAAATAACATATTGGCACTCAATCAGAACATTAATAGAAATATGCTACCTGTGGGCAATGACTGTGGTGAATGTCCTCATTCATACTGTTAGAGAGGAAGATAAAACAGTGGACATTGACTCATTTTGGATTACATCTATTCTTCTAGCCAGAAGAATAGATTGGTGGAGAGGACCACTCAAATCAACTACTGTGCGACTGAGTCCTTTGCCCAAATTGCTTTAATTCAAATCATCTAGTTTTACTTCACAGCTATATGGGTAATACAATCACATGTTTAAGTATTGCCACAAAGTGATAACTATTTACTTTTCTACAGTATGCATTTAGCCAAAGGTAAGTGTGCTTAGGGGAAAAAACACAGACTGTCAGATTTAGATTAAAGGTTAATTTGTCTTAGTGCTAAACCGTGGAAAAATACTGATTTGTTAGAGTCCATATTTCCTGCAGCAATTAGCCAAATAGCTGCCCTAATTCCCTATACCTAAGCCTTTGATTGTAAGGCAGAAAGGGGACCATCAAATCAACAACAGGAATGTAATATTTAATTCAAGTCTCTCCAAAATTAAGTCCTAATCCATTTTGCACCAAACTATGGTGGTATACTGTAGATAGCTGCATTCTGGATCCCAAGCCTGGGCAGCAACATGATGACTGCATGGTGTTTATAACACTTGAGTCACTAAAAGTCAAATTGGACATGCTGTAATAGAATCATGTCTGCAATTAGGTAAGCAGCACCCTCATTATCAACCCAAGAGATTCCTAGCAAATCTCAAATGGCATACATGTACAATCCCAAAGTGCTTAGAAATGGTCGTGGTGTAGAATGGCATGGTGGAGATGGGATATGACTTTAGCTAAGAAAATGTGTAGTAGGAAGAGGGACAGTTATTAATTTTAAATCAACCTGACTTCTCTAAAACTGTCTGAGAATAGCTAATGGTGTTATAATGCTGGAAACTTCAAATAATGGAAAATTTTTAAAGGCCTTGTTTGATTTGTGTGTGTGTATGTATACTATATCTATATAGCATGTATGATTTCATATCCAAAGATCGTGTATGACTGTGACATCAGATGAGGCTTGAAAGGCGCTCACTGGTGTGATACACAGGAGTTTCGATTGCTGCAGGGAAAACAGAGTGTGGATCCTACTGGTCCGTTATGAAGAGTGATTTAGTGATTAGCTCTTCTTCCCTCAACAAAAGTTTTTAAACCTGATTTCAGAGCATTTCAAACCTCACAATCGTTGAGTTAGACCAGGGACACCAAGTTTGCCCATGGAAAACTGTTACAGTGTGAGCAAAGACAGCATTAACCCAGGGGCAACTCTCCGCCTACAGGCCTAAAGATAATTTCGGGCTAAGACTAAAGAAAGCAGTGTGAAATGGTGTGAAAACCATTCAAGACATAAAGAGGACAGTACGGAATTTCATTTTTTTTTTTTTAATATAGTGTTCACTAATCAGTTGGGAAATTTGGTTCGCATTATTGCTCCATTCCTCTGTACATGTACACTGTCTCTCTGTTTAAACAATTATCCAAAGATAGCTTAAATAAATAAATAAATAAATAAATAAGGTTTTGGGGGATGGGAAGGGGACCACTTAAATCAACAACAGGCTAATCCTGGAAAGTAAGATTTAATTCAAGTCCCTCCAATCTTAATTCCTAATTTTCTAAACCATCTGCTATAGGGGCATTAGGTCTGGATTTAGCAGCAGTCATGCTATTTTCATGGTTTTTGTTGCCCATAATAGCTGAATTTTGTCATCACATCACTAGATAAAGAAACAGTCAACGGCCAACTATTTTGTGCCAAATTATGATGATGTTGTAGATGATTGCGTTTTAGATCTCAAGACTCCTGGGTTGTTGTAAATGGGCAGCAACCTGATGACTGCATGGTGTCTCCAACTCTAGAGTCACTGACAGACAAATTGGCCATGTTGAAATAGAATCACCATGTTGCTGCTGTTCCTCTTACCTGCAATTAGGTAAGCAATGCCCTCATTATCACTCCAAGAGATTCCCGGCATTCACATCTCAAATGACGTACGATCCCAGAGTGCTTAGCAACAGTCATGGAGCAAAATGGCATGGTGGAGGCGGGCTCTGACTAACTGTAGCTGATAAAACATGTAGTAGGAAGACAGACAATTGTGAAAATTTTCCGCTGCTCTTTTATATCACAGTTTCCCTGCTGATTTCTTGTTTTATTTTGTAATCCGATGACAAGCTTATGCTACTGCAGCTCTAATAAAAGGAGTCTGCAGGTTGAGATGACCCCTTTATGCCCCGATATGACTACAATTTCACCTGTCTGTCCATCTGCTCTGCACTGTGGGATTACAGCACAGATACTTTATCTGGAAACTGATTACATAATACAGAGATTATAGGTACAGTTACATCTAGTAAAGGTTGTGGTCATGTTGGTTATACAGTGGGCAAAATACGGCAATAACAGTTGCCTTATTTTGTTACCTGTATATGTTATTCAGGTTTAAAAAAAAAAATAAAAAAAATAACCAGTCTTACATAATATAAGAACTGCAGTTGGTTCTAGTAAATGGGGTTTGCAGGCAGAAGGCCAGGCCAGTTCTAGCCCCTATACACACTGTGATCTTACCTGTGTGTCCATCTGTTCTGCTCTGCTCTGCAGGATTATACTAAATCCTGTTGAGCTCTGGGGACGGCAGCCAAGACCAGTAGGCCTGAACTTATCATGACAAACCAACAGAACAAGATTTGTCTTTTCCAACTAAGTGAACAGTAAAACAACAGAATAAAGATGGATAAAAAAAATAAATAAAAGGGATTCCCATTTGACTCGATGATCGTAAATGCTCATCTGGGCAGGTACACCTAAGATGACTTCAGCTGAATATCTGATAATGTCAGAGGCATTGTGTGGCCGAGCGTTACGCCGGCAGCTGTGCTGAACGTTGCTCGGCTCCCGGACAAAGTGTGACAGTCATCTTAGGTGTGGAAAAGCAGACTCATTATTTATCATGGCCTTTTAATTACAAACCTTCACAATGAGGACAACAAAGGAAAAGCTGCTCAATGGATAATAGTTAAAAAAAGAGAAAGGTGGTCTAGTGGTTTGAGATACAATTCCATATCTGGAAGGTCAGAGTTTATTTTTTGAAATTATGTGCTACCAAAGGAGAAATGCCCTTTTCGCTTGCCCGTCTCCACAGGAAAGTCAAAGTGCAGCATCAGCTACACAATAGTGGTCTAGAGTTGTATAGTTTTTTTTTTTTTTTTTTTGAGTTTTTTT
>OMKZ01036229.1:6635-26927 GCA_900302535.1 Neoniphon sammara | reverse complement strand
ACACAGGGAGAGGAGAGGCAGTGTGAGGGCAACGCCTCACAGCACCGGGAATCTCTCTCTCTCTGTTTCACTCTCCCTCTCTCTCTCTATCTCCATCTCTCTCTCCCTCTCTCTCTTTCTCCCCCCCTCCTGTCTCTGCAGCGTAAAAAAACCAAAGCACTCTCATCTCCCATTCAGTCTCTGCTGTATGTTGCTGAGGGCTGATCTCATATTTTTAATTGTCTCTCTTCCCTCCACAATTCCACTCTCCTCCTTTTTTTCTTATTCTTTGCTTTTTCTCCACCTGCTAAAGGATGCACCGGTGACCAGAAAAGAAAAGAACGGGATTATTTTTGTTCACCTGTTTCTTCAGCATCATTTACTGGAGTCATCTTTGTTCTGTGCTTCCAGCTGCTGAACGCACAGTGGCTGCTAGTGGGGAAATAGGTTAGTGTGCCTGTCTGGTGCCGGGCAGCGGAGGTGATTGAATGTTCTGTGCACGGAGGAGAGGAAGAGGAGGGGGATGCCTTCCTGGTGGTAGCGCTCTGTAGACCCGTGACTGTTCGGAGAGGGCGATTGGGATGCTGCCGCTGAACTCCGACCTTTAACTGTCAGCGGCGGATTTCAGGACAGACGAGGGAGATCGGAGCAGTGGGGAGCAAAGAAAAAGATCCTCTACAAAAAGCAACTGAGCGGCGGATACGGAGGAACGTGAGGCTTTTTTTTCCATCTTTTGTAGACACAGAGCGGGGCTGACCCGTGTGTCTGCTGTGTGTGGACACCATGGACATCAACCTCCAGTCTCACCGATTTTACTTCCCCCAGATCTACTGTGCCGAACCCGGGGCTCAACCACAGCTCACTGAGTTCAAAGTCAGGTAGGCTACCAAGACTGGGATGATGAATGGATCAATAGAGAGATCCATCACTGATGACTGAACAGTAGAGTCACTCGGGTCTGGTTTCCCCGTACAACTGCTGCCCTGATGTCTCCATTTTCTTTTGTTTAGTATCAGATGCCTTTGCCGACATGCAGAAATCAAATAACTGGAACAATATGATTGCTTTTCACAATGTACCAGATCACCGGCAGCTGCGGCTGCATATGAAGCGTTTCTGGGTATGATGAGTGCTGCTGTGAGCAGCGGCCCTTGCAGGGGGATGGGGCTGCATGCTAATGTGTTAGCTAGCTGAGCAGAAAGTGTTAGGCTCCTGGGAGAAGGAGAGGGCATTGATGGCCAATGAAGGAGCTTGCCAAGTTTGGACAGAGGGGGTGACAGTGCCGCAGTTGTGTTATATTTGCCACCCTTGGGCCCGTGGCTGCTGTAGCCCTCTTGTGGCCGCCTCTGTGGCTCTTTTGTTCTCCCTGTCTGCGCTTTCTGCACTCTCTCTCGCTCTCTTTTTCTGCCGCTGTCCTTCTCTTATAAACGCTGAGAGCACCCAGGGTGCCTTGTGGCATCCACAGCCAACGCCTGTCATCATGGTTGCAGAGCGCTCAAAGACGCATGCTCAGATATGCAACAGCTTCCCTGCTCTTTGTCTTGTTCAGAGGTAACAGTATGTAGCTGTTGCATTCACCCACCCAGGAACTCAGTCTTGATGCCATATGGCATCCACAGAGGAAAATATCCTCTGTGGATTGACTTCAATGAAGCACAGACTCACCTTTTATTTTGGCCTCCTATCATCCACCCATCTCTCCATCCATCCAGGCATCCATCCATCCTTCGACCCATGATTTCAGACGTCCTGGTAATCTCGTGCACGATATGTTTGACGATTCCTCCTCTAACAGCTCTGATTAGTGCAGCTTTAAGGGACTCAGCCAGAGTTTCGTCCCACTAAGCAGCTTTTAGCTTGGCCAGGGCTCCGGGCTGGAGCCTCTTTACAGGGCTACAGCATGTCACTATCACGGCCTGGACGCGCTCCCTGTCGGCTACTGGGGAGTTTGAGGGGCTTCAGAGCAGGGCTGGAGAGCAGGAATATTAGGAGGGTATATTACAGAGAGTGGCTGCAGCATATTGGGTGAACTTGGTGGTTGTACTGCTTTAACAGGAGTACAGATGAGTTGCAGGTATTTCATGCAAAAGAAGAATCTGTGTCACCCCAGAAATAATTTGTATAGGTGTGACAAATTCCCTGAGTGGGGGATATGGAAAACAGTCTTGCCTGTTGTAGAGTAATTTCATGCAATATGGAGTGTTATCACTGTTCCATCGTACTGTGATACCAGCATGAAAGCATTTGCGTCTGTTTCTGGTTAGTCCCCACATGCAAACACTGCGAGTGTGTTGTCATGACACTGTTCAGCAATGGCACCTTGTTGACCTCCGGTGAAATTTCAGAGTCAGCAAATATAAAGAAACATCAGCAAATATCAGTGTTTGATGTGTCAAGCGGAGCCTCAATGAATCGTCCATGCTTAGATGAAAACAGTCTCGCACATTTCTGACTGTGACTCACACATCTCCTCTTCTCTGCTACGAGGGAGCTGCATAAGGGGAGCAAGCGCACACACACACACATATATACACACACAAACACAAACCCTAAATGCTTTTGGGGAGATTAAAGAGATTTAAAGTTTAAAGTGTGATGTGTTTTCACAAAACCAATTCAAGCCCTTAAGCAATATTAATGTTGCACAAATCTGGTTTTATGCAATGAATACTCTCTTACAATAACAGGGTGGTATTCTTGCACACACGCATACATTCACATACACACACACACACACACACACACACAAACACTAATGCTGTCTTTCTGTCTGTGCTCATTTTACTTGTTGGACGGTGTGTGTACACCATACACACACAGTAGAGTGAGTGTACATGAAGATCAGAGTAA
The DNA here is from genome assembly GCA_900302535.1 of Neoniphon sammara. NCBI lineage: Eukaryota > Metazoa > Chordata > Actinopteri > Holocentriformes > Holocentridae > Neoniphon > Neoniphon sammara. Next base: position 24,098 of record OMKZ01036229.1, on the reverse strand, counting down.
ACCTGAGCTTCAGCAGACTCTTTTTGAACAGGAAACGGTTGAACACAGTAAGATCAATAGTGATGTTATTAGGAAGGTGAGCTTATGAGAGAGAATGAGAGGGAAGAAGAGAAAGAGGGAGATTAGAGATAGATGGGAGAGGCAGAGGCAAAACAGGCTGGGGGGGATAAAGGAGGAGAGAAATGAGATGACAGGGAGTGAAAATAAGAGGCCAGGAGAGAGAGAGAGAGAAAGAGAGAGGGGGATGGTGAGAAAAGCAAACCTAAGCAAAAAGACAGAGCGAGGATTGCAAATGGGAATGGGGAAGCAGAGACAGAGGGATGAAAATGGAATTAGAGGAAAGGGAGAAACAGGCATACTGAACAGAGTTTTTGGCGGGGTTTTGGTGTGGCACACGCCTTGGAAAAAGCCTTGCGAGGGATGCTGGGATATAGTAGCGCCTGCCTGGGCTCCATGGTGACCGAGGTAGTCTACCCCACAATATTGCCAGATAACCATGACAACAAGCGTCGGCCAATGCCATGGGAGCACACACACAAATACACACATACACACACACACACACACACACACACACACACACAGAGCGTGCCCTTTCTCCTTTAATACCTCTTCCAGCTCAGAAAGCACACCTCACCTCTTGGTAATGTGTTAATGAATGTGTGTTTATGTGCATGTTTTTTTTTTCCTTTTGCATATCTTAAAGATCCAGTGCAATGGTGTGAATTCAGAGAGGACAAGCTTCCTTCTGATTTCTACAGCAGGTCATTGTTTCACTTTTTGGTGGATCATCTAATTTGTGTCTTAAACGGTCTCTCTCTCTCGCTCTCTCTCTTTCTCTCTCTCTACACTCACAATTCTCAATAAGTGAAGGAAGCTCTGTCCACATGCTCAGAATTACCCATTTTTTTTGCTGGCCACCACACAATCAACGGTTGTTAAACTCTTTATTGGGAAAAAAAGGTTAAAATGTAGAAATGTTTTCAATACCACATGTCAAATTCCATGGCAAATACAAAGTGAAAGCCAAGGTTAATGATCAACACTAGGTGACTTTCTGCTCTCATTCTCTCACACACCTGCACACACAGATCTGCTCCTTTGCAATTTTTTCTTGTACATGCAATGAAGTCAGTTTTTTTAAGTGCTCGAACCATATGTACAAGAAAGGAAGTGATGGATTGTAAATTACAACATTATCCGCCACCACTTCATTCCCTCAGATGCCTTGTCTCTTTCTCTTTTTGCATCATCAAATCTTAAAGTGATCAGAAACACGGAAAAAAAGGTTATTGAGATGTTTACTGATATCTAGGTGTAGTTTGAGATAAAGGACTAATATTAGGTGTTACTTCCACATATAAGTGCATATCCTCTGTTGAACCGCTGAGGTTTTAGGCACTAAATCAACAAGTCTCTTTTTTCCTGGGCTGAAAATCAAAAGCAGGTGAACAGCGCTGACTCTTTCATCCTGTCTTACATTAGTTCAACTCTATGATACGAGATTTGATAGGTACACACACTGAGCCCTCCTGCTCCCTCTCCACCGCTGCTACCCTTGCCCAGCGCTTTGTATTTTCAAGCTGGTGGAGTATGTGGAGAACCATGCACTAGTATTTTCAAGACACATGATGGGGTGCATATGATTCAGGCAATCTAATGTCGATATTTCTGGCTCGTGCCATTCAGTTTTGTCATTATGTTACCCATAATTTCAGCAGGCAAAAGTTACATCTGCAGGTGGCTAGTCCGCAGCACTGTAAAGGATCAAACGTCCCTTTCTGGATCGCTACCTACATGTAACTGGCAGTTATAATGTTTATATTAACGTGCCCTTTGTTAAACAGTACCATGACATTGGGAAATTAGATCGTCTTTGACCTTTACCTGGCATTATTTTCGGAGGATGTAAGGACAGAGGTGGAAGAGGCCTGATGGCAGGGGATGGTTGCTCTTTTCTCAGACCCTAAGTGTCAAATCCCTGCTTAAATCAAGATTTCCTTGACCTTCCTCACAATCGGATTTACTGTAGGTCGTCATATTGCATTACAGGCTGATTTCCCCACAGCTCTTTTACTCCTCGTTCACCTCAGAAGCCTTAAATCCAAGAGCTACTGTAATGTGAATTATTGCCTCAGGATTATGTCTTGGCGTGACAGAATGGCTTTCTGTTTTTCGGGATTCCCGGAGGAGACGACACGCCTCTTTAATTCAGCATTCGGTTGTCTGACAGATTAAAGACTGAGTTCACCAAAAAAAAAAGAAAAAGAAACGCACATCAAACCTAAGAATGCCAGGAAAAAAATGTTGCTATAGATTCAAGAAATTTTTTGAGCCTCCGAATCTTCTGACTGATGATTTGCAGCAAAAATAGGAACTATCCATTGCAAAAAGTCCACAATGGCATTGTCTATGTCTCAAATGAGGAAGACTTTGACAGTTAGGCACATGACTTGGATGGACGGGCAAAATAATGCCTGCTGTGAGTGTGTGCTGTGTAGTCAGATCCTGTTGAGGCCGCAATGGAGAGCACTTAACCTAATGGCCTTAGACAAACGCTCAGCTGTACAGTGGCTCACATGTAAATATGTCTGCCCTGTGTGTGTGTGTGTGTGTGTGTGTGTGTGTGTGTGTGTGTGTGTGTGTGTTTGTGTTTGAGGTTTCACGGAAACTAGCAGCAGTTAAATGGCATCATGGGTAAGCAGCGCACAGCCTGAGGGCATCTTCTTAGACATCCCGCTCGCACTCTCTTCTTCCTCTCCCTTTCCTCTCCTCTTCCAGAGAGCGTCTCTTTTAGACGATATGAGTGTTAATGGTCCAACTGTGCTCTCACCTTCAGTCTTCTCTCTGCTGGGAAATTTTACCTCCGCCAAATGGAGACCCATGCATTTTTAAACCCGCCCCCGCACTTGATGTACTCCGCCTCTCCCTACATTCTCTTTCAATATCTGTTCTCTTTCTTTGTCTCTTTCCATTCCTCTCGCTTTTCTCTGTTTCACAGTCTGGATTCTTCTTTCTCTTCGCCCATCACTCTTACTCATTTTCTCGATCTCTCTCTCCCCCCAGATTTTCTCTGTCTCTGTTTTTCTTTCATCTCATGTCTTTCTCGTCTTTTCGTCTTTCTCTCTCTCTCTCTCAGCATGAGGTCTGAGTGGCTCTGACCAACCATTTGATGCGCTGGCTCATGCTGGGCTTCATTGGCCAAATGATTGACCCCCGGCACGCATGCACGCACACTCATACATGCAGCACACATGCACACACACATACACACACACACACACACTGCAAGCCCATCTATGTTTGTTTACCTTGTATATTTAATGCTCATCTTTGGTTTCAGGTGGATATGGAGAGCCTGAGGCGGTAGACTCCATATTAAACATTCCCACCAACACTCATTAGGTTTCCCATGAAAAAACAACAACAAACTAGACAGGAATGTTGGGCTCAAGCCCTTAATGCCATTCTGTGCATGACGCAGGCCTCCCCTTTATGGATATCAAGATGTTCGGCACCTGCAGTTGAACTTTATTTTCGGTGTTTTATATTCCAAGTCTGATGTGCAGACACTGTATCAAGTCAGCTTTGTTTAAGGCTGCGCCGAGTTCCTGGCAGATTAACTTGTTTGTTAAGGGCTACAGACAATTCATCAGGAGTACACTGACCATGTGTTGTGTCTGCCGGTGCATCTCTTATGTCAGAGGATTTGGCCGTCTTTAAAGAGACATAAAGGACCATCTGAAGTCTAAATCCTCCGCTGCGGAATCCCTCAGTTATTTTCCACTCTCTCCTCAGCTCACTGTCTGACATAAGCCCACCGGGGTTAGCACAGACTGTCCTCACTTTGATTTCCATTGTTCTGCTTTGGGGTTTTTTGTCTCAGCAGTGCAGGGATGAGTTGAGTGGGAGCGGATGAGTTAAGGTTAACAGTGAACAGGAGGTCTGCGGGGACTGCGGCGACAGGAGATTTAAGACCACCGGGCTGAGCCGAGCTGTTTGTTAGGAGCCTTGCCAGCTCTCCATTAGATCTCATGCACCAGCCATTTTGCTGATGTGACGGTGTCCTTTTACAAATATTTTTTTTTTCTTTTTTTGGAATCACTCAAAACCGCAGTCAGAAATAAAACCGTCTGCTTTCGAACCACCGACACGCCACTTAAATGCAGCGTTTAATCTCAAGGCAAGGTTTTCTCAGCTCACACCTTCAATAATGTATGTTGTTATTGGCCAAACTAAAAAAGTTTCAAGTACCTGATTTCACATAACACACCATTAAACCTCTTGATCGCTCCCCCCCTCCCCTCTCAACAGTATTTCCCCCCGAAACTGATTCGCTCCACTGCTTTTCAAAGTCTCAGCATTAGGGCAGCAGGCTGAGGAAACTCTTAAATGCTTTATATGATCATCTGGGGCAGCAGTAAAAGAGACTTCATCCCTCCACTCTCTTCAGGCTTTCAGCTTGATTTAAACCATAAATTCAGGCCCGTTTTATGACACCAGGACCTGGCTTTATTCCTTTTGGCTGTCCCTGCTGACCTCCATCGACTGTTAGAGACTCTTAAGCCTTTATTAGCAGTTTGAAGCACGACAACAACAACAGAAGCCCCAAAGCAAAGGAAACGTGTACAGTAGACACAGCAAATGGGGATAAATGTGCTTCACGGTCTATGGAGGCTGCAGCGCCTGCCTTCAAGGCAATGGGGCAGTGGTTAGGACTCGTACACTATCTTGCTTCAGCATATACACTCGCGCATACACTGACATGCACACACATGCAGCCTGAAGAGGTGATGAGCACAGGAAGTGACAGTATGCATGTAGTATTGTTAGGGAGCGTTACAGCAGGGCCGATAATTAAAGTGCAGACCGTCTGAAGGCTTATGTTGCTGTTTTTTATTTATATCCCACTGCTCATTCATCTTTTCTTCACAGCCATATTTTCTAGGCCAAGCGAATATTCCACTCCAGTTGTCATGCCAACAGATTAGCGTGCTCTTGCGTGGTCTCAGCAGTCTGCAGTAGAGTCTAGGAGTATGTGTGTGTGTGTGTGTGTGTGTGTGAGAGAGTGTGTGTGTGTGTGTGAGTGAGTGTGTGTACCAGAGACAGTGCGTGCATCCGAGGTCGTGTTTGTGTGTATTCCTCATGCTCTCTCCACTCCGCAGGGTCTCCAGGCCTCTGTGCACATGCAAACACACGCACATGCACACACACAAATGCGTGCACACTCTTTAATTAGCATACTTGTGAATAGCCCGCATAGCAGACTTCACATTGCATAAAGATACACAGTGTCAGACAAAAAAAAAATGCTCCCTCAGACTCAGGCTCTTACTGTAGTCATACACACAAAGGTTTTCAAAGTCTTGGGGGATAATGGAGGCTCCTAGAAAACAGACCCACTGGTTTTTCTGAAGATATTGGTGTCATATTGGTATTAAATTCCCATTACTAGCTACATTATGTTGACAAAGCCACTATATGTCCCTGTAGCCATGTTAGTGGCCTAAAATAGGGAACATTTTTCTAAATTTTGGTCAAAAGAGAGATTCATTTTCAAGTTCAGGTTCCCAAAGTAATAATTATTTAAAACTAGGCAGTCAAACATTTAATTTTATGGCAGTTCATCTCAGAATATCAGTAGTTAATTGCTATTAATTGCACGTTTAATGTGCCACGTGCTGCGATTCAAAACAGTTTTAAAATATAGCAGTTCCAACACACCTTCTGTCGTCTCCCAGGACCGGAAATTTGCAAGAGCTGTTAAGTTTGAAGTATAGTAACGCTGTTTCAACTAGTGTGTATTTGGCTTGACTTGGCCCTCAGCGCCCACTTGATAAGCAGCAAGCTAGCCTACTAACAAATGAACAATGATAGCTCAAGATAGCAAACGATAATGCAGTTGCAGTAAATACTGCTGCCGACTAAGCTATATAATCTGCCATCCACACCCGAATACCTCCTCACACATCCATACATACAGGCAAACACACACACACCAGATGATAACCTAGATGGCAGTTACCTCTTGTGTGTCCAAAGTTGGCAAGACAAATACAGTTCAAGTGCTGTCACAGCAGGATCTTTGTAACATTTTCATTTTTACCTCAATGATGCTTAAATTGCACTTGAAACAAGGCACATATTACTTTTGATTTATTAACTTGAGTCGTCTGGGAGTCTTTTAAAGTGAAAAGACCCATTCATTATCACAGTAGTGTCCATTTTCTCCAATGCCGTGATCTGAATTCATCACAGTCTGAAAGTTAGCCACAGAGCCAGCAGGCTGCAGAACGCATTAACACTTGTTTATCCAACTACAGGTACCCTCAGGCGAGAAATAAAAAACAAAAAACTACGAAAAGAAAAAAAAATTAAGGCATTATAAGCCTAACATTATGCAAGACTTATTTGAAACCATTGCTCTACAAACACATTAGGACACATTTCAGTCCTTACACTTCTGTGATTGATTCGTTGTGTCTTGCTAACGCTGCCCTAACCCACACCAGCACACTTGGAGTGAGTAAGCATGAGTTTCAATCAAGAAAAAAAACAAAAAACCTTGTAACCTAATTCAGCCAAAGCCAGTTATTTTTAGACGTTGCCTTTTTAAGTCGGGCAATTAGACTTGGTTTTATAACTGTTTGTATTAGACCTGGCATGGTCTTTGAAAGTCTGCTGTCAGAATAGGCCCATTTTTCTGCTCTCTCCTTTCTCTCTTTTCCCTCTCTGCCTGAATTTTTTTCCACCTCCCCCCCTTCTCCACCAAACCTCAAATACGCAAGCAAGCAAGCTGCTTATGTAACTGGCCTGCAAAACCAGCCAGACAGTTTTGTTTTTGCTGGACCACGTTTCACAGATAAAATGTAGTAATTTCAATGGTGTGCAGACACGCTTGCACAAGCGCACTCTTGCACGCTTAAGGAGAGGAAAATAATAATAATTTTAAAAAAATGAGGTCTCTGGAATTTCACCTTTGTTGTTCCTAGATAGCAGTGAGAGCAGTGTCGTGCAAAAAAGAGATTATTGCTTTTGTCTCATGTCTCTCTTTTTTTACTCCGGAGTGACAGATTTCAGTAACCTCAGATCAGACACAAATTTATTCACACACATGCACACACACACAGACACACACACACATACACACTGAATACCATTCATATTCATTTTGCAGTTTAGTTTGCTGATATGTTGTGAAGTGTATCCTGTGTGTCCCCACTGTTTTCAGTTTATTGATGTCAATGTTATGTGGATATTACCCAGTGGATCAAATTATTCATTTATTTTCAGACAGCAGTTTTTACCCGTTGATCTAATTTTCAGGGGTAATTTGCTCCTTTTGTTCAATTGTACTGAAATATTACATAATATATTTACACTTCAAATTGGCACATAAACACAAAATTTGTAGTACTAAGATATCACATAAACAGAATAGCCATCAGAGATGGCTTGTACATGCTCACCATTTTTCTCACCCAAAATGCATTTGGAAAATCTGCTGGTCACAGTTGGAGCCCACAAATCTCCAACGATGACAGAAGTCACATTCATATGTGAATATTTGCCAACTCAGCCAAAAAAAAAAAAATGAACAGGGTAAGAGGAGATGGTTCTCCTTGTTATTACTGGAATTTTGGAAATTTTTGCCCCCTCATATTTGAATTCACTGGCATTTTATGACCTTTGGAAGCCATTCTTGTGCCATGTTTATTTGATTTGTGACCCTGGTATAGTCTGTCCCTGTGAGCATGCTCTGTGTACTGGCTTGAACCCAGACTGTTGCTGGGAAAACTTGGAGCGCTGCCACAGTCAGCAGCAGCCGTGTAAACTCCACAGTCCTGCTTCATGCTAGTTAACTTTGAACTCTGTACCAGATGGTTTTAGATGATTTTGACATGTCACCATGGTGACGTTAGCTAGAGATTTGTTACATATTTGCGACCAGCACTTCTTAGTTTCAAAGCCACTGAAAGGGTGAGGAAGACCAGGTGGCAGCCGGTTATTGTATTGCATAAGCACTGCTGAAGCAAGAGCAGGTAATGTATATAATGCATATATTACAAGCATGTAATGAGATGTAATGTTGTCCTCTACTTGGGTGAGCTGACCAACTTTCTCAGCATCACCTGCCACAGAATCACCCGCTACACATCAGCCAACACAGCCTCATAAAATTGTGTGAAATTACCACAAACTTTGAAACACAAATTAAGATGCTAATAAGACCCACCCACCTCCCACAGGTCAGAATCAGAATTTGGACACGACAACTTATGTGTTCTATTGATTTGTACAAGTCTTTTCAATAGCCTCTGAGAGCTCCATATTTCTTCATCCACTTATTTTTTTTTTGCCTTCATGTTGTCCCGACATACTAGAAACAAATGAAGCAGCTGTGTCTCTTTTCTAGAAAGCTTTGATCAAGTGTCCTGTCAAGAAGTTTTTTTCATCGCCACGCCCATCATGCACATATGCTGATGTAGGCCTGATCTTACTGATGACAAATTTAGCTGTGAAACACAGTAATTGCAATAGCACAATAATTAGACTCTTTCAGTTTACATAATAGCAGGCATTGTGAAGCCCTGTGACTGGCTAGTGCACTGAAGTTCGTGATAGGCCACTTCATCTGTCATGGATGCAGACTGTGATGACGATATGAGGACACATCTGTCCTGATCCTGTTTCCTTCTCTTCCTTCTCTCATTCAGAGGAAAGGAGCAGTAGGAAGGACAAACGGGATGCACCTATTTTCTGCAGGACGGACAACAGAGAAAACAGAAACCCCAGAATTTTCTCCATCTTGTAAAACCCAAAGTATCAGGAAACAGGGGAGCTTTGTCAAGGCTACGCAATAGAAAACACATCCATACTCAACTTGCAGCTTTATGAGTATTTAAGAGTGTGAGTAAGAGGTTTTGGTCTCACATTTTGTGCAAAGGCCATCTATTTTCATTTTAATACATCATGCCAATTTTACACAATTCTTTGGAGACCTGGCCGCATAAACATGCAAACATGGCTGACACTGAAAACAGCAAGCTCTACCCAGTTTTATAAAAGCTGCCGCAGCAGTGGCACTGAACCAGGCTGAGCTCTCTCTGTCACTCGTCATCCGTCTCCCCTCAGCTACTTTGCTGACTGACACTAGATGAGTGTTTTGACACTCCAGCGGGAGCAGAAATAAATGTCATTTAACCAAAGTAGCTCATCATTATGCCAACTGGCCCCAGTGGTTGGATTGCAATGGCAGTTAAGCACAATTTATCCCATTTTCGATGAAAGCTGAGGTTTAGCTCAGGCTCAGGCTCATTGCTAATGTAGCTTGGCCCTGGCAATGGTTATAAATGTTTAAGCTGTCAGCTGTTCTTCTCCCCACTTTATGCAGCTTTGATGTTTCATGCAGTGGATGCTCACACACACACACATACACATACTTCAACTAAGAACAAACGCACGCACACATGCAAGCATATACAAGTGGTTTCATTGTGCATTAATTTGGCCAGCGCGCAAGCAGAAGATTCTCCATCATGAGACTCATGTTGAGGAAAACAGAGAGCATTTTGTAACCGAGTTAGATAAAAAACAAACAATTTGTGGCGATGATTGTTCTGCCAGCTCACTCTCTGGTTTTGGCTGTTCCCGCTAAGCAGCTGTCTCTGGGACACAAAGACAGGTTTTGTCATCCGCTCTCCTCCGCTTTCATCACTATTGAACCACCAGCACCACAAAAAATTATTTTATCTTCAGTCTGCAGTGCTTCAAAATATACAAAGTATTGTAAATAAGCAATGGATGGCAATAATGGAGCACTTGATTGAGGAGACAATGAGTTTCTGGGGTTTCTTTCTTGACCCACTAGTCACTCTGACAGAGTTTGGGAGGGACTGCATGCACAAAGGCCATGAGTTGGATTGCTACTTCAGTTTATGTGCCGTATCTTGCTGAGCCACCAGGACAGCGCAGAGTAATGTTTTCCAGGGATACTGGAGGTATATCTCAGTGTGCCGCGCTGGTCTGGAAATAATGGAGCCACTCATGTAGTCTCAAGGTTGCTGCTGCAGTGTGTAATCATTGTATTGAGGCTAAGTGAGCGGGACTGTTGTTTTGGCAAATGAGATGCAGCAAATTCTCTACGGAGAATTCGATATTTGGTTTGCAAATATTCTGTGTGTGTGTGCAGAAACGACATGAGATCAGAGAACTCACCCATAAAGATCACACAAGCTCACACACACACACACACACACACACACACACACACACACACACACACACACACATTGTATCTCTCCAGTTTAGAATAAGAGTAACCATTTCTCTCTCTGTTTGACTGGCAGAAAGAGTGATATTTGATAGCAGACTGAAAATTGCTTTCTTTTCACTAACAGTTGGCCAGAGGCGATGCAGCATGTGCCGTTTGATGGAAACTTACATGAAGTGTCTTACGGTGCTGTGTATGAGGTAGTGCAGTATATCAAGTGTGAAGAGTAAATTAATGGTGTCATGTTTACAGTTTAAAGGTACTTAAATGTACTTAGTTTGAGAGCCTCCCTCTAGTGCAATTTTATCCATTTTTCTTTGCTACATTTCGCAACAAGCCTCAAAGTGCATGATTGCTTTCATTATGGTATATTCATGTCTGTATTTTTTCTAGTCATATTTAATTGGAAATGATCTGGCAGACATCATTTTCCAGGATGATTCTGCTGTAGTTATGGTGTCATTTTTAGTGACACTGTCTTTTGTTAAAGGTGCACCATGTGCAACATTATCAAGAGTAGATTTAAGTCAGAACCTTTCAAAATAAAAAATAATAATAATAAAGGTGGGCTGATGATGTGAACTATTGGAGACTCAACTATCAATTAGATGTTTTATCCACATTTTTGACAGATGAGTCTAAAGGGTCCTCATTTAAATCAATGCCCAACAATTTTGCAGTGTGCCTTTAAAGCTGTACAGAACTTGCACATATAAATAAATGCTCTCTCTTTTCACTGTAGCTCATGTAATGATATTTAAGCCTCTAACCCACCAATAAAACTCCCTGTATTTTGCATTACCACTCACATTGCAGCGCTGGTGTCTGTGGCAATGTTGTCGCACTGGTGCACAGTTGACCTTTAGTGATGCGTTTTATGTAAGCCACACCAATTTCCATTGGAGCTGCATGATAAAAATTATAGCATGGTTGTTTACCGCGTCTGATGATGCCATGAATCTCTTTTTTTTTCTTCTGTTTTTTCCTTACACGTAAAGATTGAAGTGCATTTTTCAAGCAGCATTTAGAAGGAAACAAATCATACAGAACTGAAAATTTCTGTAATGCAGGTTTAAAGCTGTTGGTTAATTGTAGGTGGAGCGGCTAAACTAAAGCTCTGTCTTGCTTTCATTTATTTATTTATTTATCAGTTTTTCCCTCAGTCTGTCTCTTTGGTGATGCAGTCATCAACCAGTTTACTTTGTATTAACCTACTGGCTTCAGTAGTGCAGGAAAGCAGCATCACTCGACGCGCTAATCCATTAAATCAGTTTAGGACATTTTGATCCCCTAATGACAGGGCGCTGCTGCCTGCTGGTAGAGCTCCATTCAACATTAACGTAACACATTTAAAAACTGCTGTGTATTGTCTCTAATCCACCGTAACTGTTGAATCACAGTGGTGCATTACGAAGGAAGCTATTACATAATTTGTTAAGAGTCTGGTTACTGTCTTTCTTTGGGTACAAATGATGGTTTTATATGCTGTCTATATCATGTTTTTAATGTCCTCAGTGATTAGTCTGATTCGGATCAAATCCCTCTTTGGCAGTACAAACTGGTAATGACTTGGAAACTGTACAGAGGAATGTGGCCAGACAGTGACAGACAAAATCTGTGTATCATATCTGACCTCTTTCCAACCCAGACTGGTGCTGATCAGAATGGACTGACCTGCACAAAGCCATGATGGACCGTCATGTGGTCAGAAGTGACTTCATTGGCTTGGATGCAGCTTGTGGTCGTCCAGCAGATTAATGATCACTAGTAGTGAACTGTTTCTTATAACAACATTTTTGTCAACATTGTTAGAAACCAACAAAAGCTACAGCGAACCTGCATCTGACTGATCTCTATGCCAGATATTACGCTTCGTGCTTTCATCGAGCTAAAGGCAAAACATACGCCAAAACTTGATTGAATGTTCAACACAGCATCACCAGACAGGACACCTATAACTTAACATTTTAGCTTTCTTTGTGATTTCAGTTTCATGATGTTTGTCTTTTTTTATTTTAGAAATGGAATGGCGTACATGTTTGGCAAAGACAAACGAGAAAGAGGCTTATATATTATACAGTCGGTGGTTTTTAAAGATGAGGGGACCCCAGGGCTCCTTGAGGGGCTTCCAGCAGGTCCTCGGCAAAACAAGGAATAGTTCTATTTCACTATAATTTAATTCACTAGAAATTATGTTAAAAAAAAAAAAAGAAATTAACATTTTAACATTATGTTTAACCTCACCTACTTCTCAGTGTTTAAGTATGACATTTAAACAATTTGGCATTTAACACAAACCAAATTATCTTTAAACATCAGGGTCCCTACGGCACAATCACTTCAAACGGAGGTCCACTGAAAACCATTCATTCACATTCAAGATATCAATCACTCTGATATGCCAGTGGCAGTGGCACACAATGACATTTTTAGTTTCAAAGTGTTTCAGAGGCACTGAGTGTGTTGCCTGGTGTCATGAATGAGGGTGAATTCAGCCCAAATTCAGTGCACAACACACTGAACTTTGCCCTTTTAAAATGCTCTATCCTGATCACTGGCTACAGGCCATTCTGTACTTGCTACAGAAACAGATTTCAGAAAAAAAGGCATTTGTGCAATGTGTGCAGGCTTGACGGTCGAGTTTGAGTTACTCATACCACTGTGAGATTAGTTGCCTTGTTGTTGCTATTTCTATTAATTCTCTGAGTTTTTATCAACGCTGTTTCTGGACTGTGTATATTTAATCTGCATGGGCTCAAATTGGCGTGGAGGGTAGATAAAAATGAACAATATGAAGCTGTAGAGCGCATGCACAAATTTGCACGCAGCGATGTGTGTGACTCTGTTTCTGTTTCTTCTCTGCTGGTAGTGCACCGCCACTAAAGCGCGGAAGAACCAGAAACTGGAGCAGCACAATAGCTTTGATGTTGTGATGTGTGCAGGGTAAAGTGCCGCAGCCTGCCTGCGGTGTGTGTGTGTGTGTGTGTGTGTGTATGTGTGTGTGTGCGTGTGTGTGGATGGAGACTGAGGCAGACGGAGCTGAAATACAAGACCCTCTGACAACGCAGATTAATGTAGGAATCAGGCGAGGACCAACGCATGCAAACACTCACGGTCACACACACTTACAAGAGCGCGCTCACACAGACAGGACAGCACACACATTCATTAGAGAATGCAGCAGGAGCGCACGTGTACACAAACACACACACTGTCACACACAGCGCTCATGGCTGATCTAGATGTGTAACTCATTCAGAGTTACTGATATTTAGCTTTCAGTTCCCTTGCCTTTTGGGTGCTGGCGGTAATTCAGAGAAGCAAACAAAAAAATTAATGAAACCTTATGGGGCCCAGAATATCCACTCACTTACAACTGAAATTCTGCATCAGTAGGTAATTTATTTACCCCACATAGCAATTAAACTGTCACAATATAACGAGGCAATACAAAGTCATTATCACACCTTTGCATCCTGAAATGAGTCGTTCATTGTGCTAAATTTATGTTCTACCTCCAGTTTTGACAGATCATCAACAAAAGGGATAATCAAAGTGCTAATCATGTGTCATGCCTCAGGGACCGTGGTTCCATTCATTTCATGTGTGGGTGGATCTGTTTGGCTGTGTGAGTTTATACGTTGGCGAGAATTGCATTTCCTCTGCCCGTGTTTCCGGCGTGAGTCAAAAGAGTATACCTCCTCTGTGACAGCCGGCGGTCGTGCCGCTCGTCTCCCATCAGGAAAGTGATGCTAAAGGGGGGTAAGATTTTGTGCAGGTGGGGCGGAAGTTGTGCCAGAAATAGAGAGGGGAACTAAAGTTGTGACGCTGCAGGTTAGGATGAGTTGAAAGCATGACGGGACGACTTGGCCAGGTGTGAGTCCAGAGAAAAGCAGCAGCCCCCTCCTATAATCTATATCCTATCAGCCAGAGTTTTGAGGGCGGACCTTGTGAGCACAAATAATTCATTACAGACTTTATGCGAGAATGGTGAGGGGAAAACAAGAATTTGTGCAATTGTGTGTGAGAGAAAAAGGAGAGAGAGAGGGAAGAGGGAAGAAAAGAGAAGAGCAGACGAGAGATGATGGATAGAGTTTGTGTAAACCAGCCATTCCATTAACCCTGAAACGAACTGAGTCCCTGAGGAAGATAACTTAATGGTTCTACAGTGTGTGTGTGTGTGTGTGTGTGTGTGTGTGTGCGCACTGGAGAGAGAAAAAACAAGCAAAAAATGGGTATGCGGATGTGTTTTAGCAATAATTATTCTATCCAAAACCAGCAAACATTCAGCAGTAGTGATGAATTATTCATTTTTTTCATCATTACATACATGGTAGAACCTCTTTAATCTGACCTCACACAGCATAAATGACCGATTTACTGAACCGGCATGGAGTCCAAGCGTCAATACAAAAACGCACTCTATTGACTGTTTACACTTATTTCCATGTGTTGCTCTTGATGCAGCTAAAGGCATTTCAGATACAAATCAAGTGTCCTCTGGAATATATGGGCATGATTTATATGTTGAATAAATACCCACAATGAGTTTCTCTTGCATATAGCTCTCCATGTTGGTGTAGCATCTAATTGCTTATAGTTATTGCTGTCAGTACTAGGGCTGGTGTTTGCATTGATTTTCTGATTCAATTTGATTCACAAAGTCCCGATTCAATTCAGTACCGATTTCAATTCAATTCCATATCAAATCAGCTCAGGATATTTCGATTGCATCACCAATTCTGCACCGGACATATAGCTTTGCTTTTCATCAACTCTTCTTTGCCATTGTGCTTTTTAAATCGCAAATGCATCAAGATGGCTGCCTTTAGACTTGATGACACCGGCTTCAGTGGGGAAGCTTCCGCCAATGCATGTTCATTCATTCAAAACATGCAATTTGGTCAACTGAGTTTCTGTAGGCTAGTAGTTCAGCAGGCAACATCTGCAGGATGGGAGGAACGCTGCAAATAACATTTAGCAAAAATCTTCACACATCCACTGGAAAAAAAGCACATATAAAAAAATGGATCTTGGATATTTTAAGAACTGATATCTGATAGTTCAAATGAAGATTGCAAATAATTGGAAAATCAATATTTTTACCCAGGCCTAGTCCATATTGTTCTTTGTGCATGTCGTGATGTTCAAAGTCACCATGAGAAGAAACTGCTGTAACTCTCTCCTGAGTTGAAAAAACGTCATCATGTCATACATGTATTTTTAAATGTATAATGTATGGAGTGCAAAGGCCTACAAAGTGATACTAATAGGACGTGAGGACCTTTTACTCTTCTATCTGTTCGCCCTTAACCAACGCTGCTCTGTGATTGGTCAGTTTTACAGGGTGTGACACGAGGGAAGACAGAGACGCTGTCTGAGCAGCACTCTGAGATTTTCCTGTCTGTCTCTGTCTCAAACTCTGTCACCTCATATTTACTGCAGCATGAACTGGCCGGGAACAGATCTAGAGAGAGAGTGTGTGTGTGTGTGTGTGTGTGTACGCGAGTGTGTGCCGTCAAGGTGAATTCAGCATCTGATTTATTCATGTCCTGGGTAGCTGTTGTTAATTTTTCAATGGGTGTGGCACGGACTAAACTACAGTATGTTCCTGAGTGTGCATTTGTGTGTGTCTCTGTGTGTGTGTGCGTGTGTGTGTGTGTTTGTGTGTGTGTGCGTGTGTGTGTGTGTGTGTGCGTGCGAGCACGTGCACGTGCCCCATAACTGTCAGTCAGAAAAGGCCTTTTCTCATTGCCTCAGCTCCTTCATGGCTCCAGCTTTTCTCCCACTCTCGCTCTTTCCTCCTGGAACCCCCCCCCCTCCCGTTTGCGAACTCCTGCCTCCTCCAGCACAAGAGCCTCATTTATTCATGCTCCTGGGCCTTCGATGCCATTTTCAGCTGGTTGCCAAGAACTCCTTTTAAAAATTAACAGAGTCGACAAGTTTAAGAAAATAAATTAAACACACCAGCGCTCTGCTGGGGCTCAGCCTGACTCAAAGTGTGTTCACATCAAAACTGCTAATGCATGATACGTGGGTGTACAGTGTAACACTCGGCCTAAGATCTTGCTATTTATACCCCAGGCCCTTTCATGTGAATATGGATGTTTTCATTCAAGGTAACGAATGAGTGGGCTGCTGTGCTTTTTTGGAAATATGTTGTGCAGAATGTATGCGGTGGAAGTGTGTGATATTTTTTTCTTTTTGAATTGATGGTGGTCTATAAAGTTTCAGTAGTTTCCTCCTCTGCTTTCCTTTCTTTTCGCTTTGATCTGAACAGGCAGGAAGAAGGAAGGAAGCTGATACTGTTTCCCCCTTGAAAGCAATGCAGTGCCATTGGAAATTTAGTTTGTTATTTCCTTTCTTTGCATACTTATCATAGGAAAAGGGCAGCAGAAGAACAATGGTGTTAGGATGTTCACCAGTTAGGCACAAGCTAAAAGGGTTAGTTTGCAGCTAGCATTACTCATAGGTGTCAATGAGCCCTACGCCTTACATTATGTTACATTCAGCTATAAAATGCATTCAAATCCCACCTTGTTTTTCCAGTCATAAGAATTCATGATCAATCAGATTTTATATTTTAGGTCTTGATCTGATCAGACCAACTACAGTATGAATCATGACCTTGTAAAAGTATCTGAAACAAGACAAAAAAGCAAAGATACAAGACCATGTACATAACAGATTTTATAAGGAATGAACTACATGTCCCATAAAGCATTGCTTTTTTGAACCCCTTGTCTGAAGTTACATATTATATGTAGCGATTATGGTGATTATTGATTTATTGTACACAGATAGTTATATTGTTCTAGTTTGACAGTTTTATGATTCCTGACATGTGATTTTATTCTGTTTGCTGCAGTCATACCGGAACAAACAGTCATCGTTAATATCTCCATGGCAACAGCGATGTCTCTGATTGGTGGAATTCATATTTGGACTCTGAGCAGTGTAGTAGGCTACTTAGAAAGGAATTCAGGGATAAAAAAAATTCTGTAAAGATAAAAAAGTTTCTCAAAAACAGTGTTTAAATCAGACAAACTTCTGCAGAAGCACATGCCATCGTTTCACATTCTTGTAGTGGTCAAAAATAAATTGCCTGTGGTTAGTAGTGAATTGGATTTTTACCTCTGAAACCTGACTGGTGTGCTCTATGCCTCATGCGGTGTCCTCTCACTATCTAT
>OMKZ01036221.1:0-13874 GCA_900302535.1 Neoniphon sammara | reverse complement strand
AGTCCTGGTCAGTGTTGCGGTTCAGTGGCTGACAGTCCAGCAGGTATTCAGCGTTTAGCTCTATTTTCCTCGGAGCTCTCTGTGTTTGTGCTCCACTGGTCACAGCGTCAGGGACGTCGGCTTTTAAATGCCACCGCTCGGCCGAGGAAAGACGGCCTCGTGTTTTGAAACTCCTCCGCTCTTTCCGTCGAGCGTCACCTCGGCGAGGCTTCGCTCTCACCGCACATTATCTCCTCAGGGATTACAGCGCTCGTCCCTCTCATTTCACCTCTCCAGACTACTGTAATTCAGCTGCTTTTCACACCGAGGGCTCTCCGCCTCCCGCAGTCTACAGAGTGTCTGTCAGCCCAAGGCCTGCAGGGATAAAGACAATTTAGAGGAGAGCTGCAGAGGAGCGGCGAGCTGGAGGCCCTCTGATGATTATCAAGAGGCTGAACTGCACTTAGAACCACTGACTATCAAGCCACTCTATTCCTAACAACTGAGTTATTAAAGATTAACCAGAAAGTGCCATTGTGGAGTCCATGTAGTGTGTCTGTACATCAGGATGCTTTCTGGTGCTGCATCAGACTGTCCTGAATAGACTAAACAGAAAAAGTACCAACCACCAGAAGAGGGACAGGCTCAACACTTCCTCGTGAATATTAAGTAGCTGGTAGGACTAAACAATTAATCAGAAATTACTGAAATCACAATATGGCCAAGGGTAATATCTAAATGTCAGACGCTGCAGTTTTTTGATAAAATTAAAGTGTGTGACAAGAAACATTATAAATGAAGAGCTGTGGTGCTGCAGACATTCCCTGGCATACAAATCTTATTCTCCAGAGGTCAGAATACATGTTGTTTTGGTACAGCAAAAATCATCATTTTAGTAGTTTTTTCAGTGAAAATGAAAATTATGATGCAAAAATGATCATTCCCATGAGTATTAATTATATTGCAATCACAATATCTTCATTTTTTTTTTTTTTTTTTACCATCTCGTTCAGTCCTTGTAGCTAGACCAAAGATTAATAGGCTTCAAAACTCTTAATGTGCACATACTTAAAATAAATCATTTTCAAATACATGTGGACATTAACATGACGGGCGTGTCATGCACCCAGCACAGTCTCACTAATCCATCGACATGCGCAATGATGCCTCATCTCAAAATTTGCTGAGCTAAAAATTAGATTAGAACTACAGACTTTGGTGCACAAGGTAAAACATTTCATAATGATAAGGGTGGTGGAGACAAAGGCCCATATGGTTCTGTATACATGGATGGAATGAAACACAGCCAGGGCAAAAACAAACAAAAAAACTACTGAACATATCACTTTTGCAGATCTGCTCCTTTCTCTCACCAGATCAAAATACACTCAGACTATTACCTCACCATTATAAACACCCCAAACACTCCCAGTGATGCACTCACCCGTCGCCTGTCGTCTCTCCATCTGCTCTCATCTGTTGTTGTGTCTGTCTCCTGTCTGCTGATAAAAGGCATTGTACAGAAATTAAATACATCATCATCATCATGTCCTATTTTTGACATTTCTGAGCATTTTTCCAATGCTCGTTAAATTTGCACAGCAGATTTAAACCTCAAATTACTTTACTAGAGACTACCACGAGTTTTTGTCCAATTTTGAGACACATTTGACACGCTCTCTCTGTTTGTGCCTCCAAAATGCATCGCTCACTCTCTCTAGGTGAACTGACTGTGTCCTCCCTGCCTCACTGCTGTCGTCATGAGGTCTGCCATCCTGTCTTGCTTCATGGTCATCCTCAGTCATTTCTTTATAATCCACTCGTGAAAATTAGTCCTCAGGTTCAGGTAAAATGACAGGGACAACATAATGCAGAGCATGTAAGTTATCAGAGCCTTGGAATAAGAAATTCCTATGTTAAGTAGAAATGCCAATATGTTAGAAATGGCTTAAAGGCCACAAGTAAATAAATAATTCAATTAAAAGGTTCAATTAAAGAATACAGCATGGGATTAAATATCTCTCTCCTTCCCAACAATTTTACCTCACATTTTTACAACTCCATAAATGTATTCCTGTTTGTGCTTTGGGAGACGTGTGTAAACCACTTCTAAAACATCTTTACTTTGACAAGCTGCACGGTGTCATGACTGAAGTTGTCTGTAGGCGCTTCCACACTCGCATTTTCAGCCCGGGGCAACCCTGGGGAAAGCGTACAAGCACTTTCGCATTCATTTTCAACCCCAGAAACTTTCATCCCAGGGTGAAATTTTCCACCACGAAATGTGAAAAACGACAGGGCGTAGCTCAGCCCGTGTTGGCGGCGTTAGAAAGAGCAGCTCACAACAGCTGACGTGTTGTGAGGTCCAGGCCAGTACCCAGCCCTAATCAAACGCTGCAATGTCTCCACCACAGGAACAACGGTACTCAGGAGAACTCTGCAGTGATCAATCTTACCAGCCCGTCTTGTTATAGTGAGAACATGTAGGGTACTGTATTCCCAACTCACTGTCTCTCATCTCTTCTCAATGAAGACCGTGTTGCCCTCGATAAAGGAGACACCAAGGAAATGATAAGAAACTGTGTTCCTGCAGCACATGTCAACAACAACCAAGTTCAATATGTGATGTACTGAATAGGCTTTCTCATTACTGTGCTCCTCTGTAAATGGCTGACGTGGCAGCACAGCCATAATAACCTTGCCCTCTTGGTGGAGGGTCTGCATGAGATAATTAGCAAGACCATGCAGCCCCAGCCCTGTCTTTTTAATGGATTACATCAATTAGATATTCTTGAATCTTTATCAAAATATCTAAGAATTACTGACAGCTGATCCCGTTTGCTCAGGTCTGGTGTCGGCTTTGTTCTCCTCCTCAACTGTCTGACTTCAGACTTCATTTGCGGCGCATGTAATCGTATTATTCTGGTTCTCTGCAGAAAGATAGCTGGGGTTGCCTTTGAGATTTTTCTTTGCTGAGTCCAGGTGTTTTCGAAGTGTCTCCTCATATCTGCTGACCGACTCATCGTGTCCTCTGAAGGGAAATTTCAACTGGGCTAAAGTGCAAGTTATATCTGCTGTGTGGAGGACAGCAATTTTTTAGTTTAGTTCTAGTTTAGTTTTAGTTCTTCCTGTTTGGCTCTTTGTTGTGACCAACCGTTCAATCAGTAGAAGTGCTGCTCAAATATCCACCGCCACTTGCTGCAATTTTCCTGATGCTTCTGACGAGCACTGTGCCTTGCAAAGCCTTTCCCTGCCTGCAGTGGCGTCCTCCCGTCCCTGAACCTCAACTGAAAACTTACCATGATAAAAAGCATCTGAGCCTCCTCCAAATAATCTGCATTTCTTAATATGTCTCTTGCTAATCTGTCTTTAGGGAACACAAACTCAATCTGCTCCGTTTGAAATGTCACAGCAATTCACTTTCATTTTTTATTATGTATTTTTATTAGAAGAGTAAATAAACACCCTAAACCAAACTTAATAGCAGAACTGCACTTGACCACTTATTACAACATGCCTGTACCTCCAATGACATAACACGCCATTCCTCCTGTCTGTTTGGCTGCTTGTTTGCAGTGTTTCCTGCAGCTAATAAAATGATACCCACTCTGAGCCCCTGACACAACTAAAGCAATATCTTTGAACCGAATAATAAACTTAAATTGTCAGCTATGATCACTAAGCCTCAGCTGACACCCTGTGGCACCGTCTGACTCTCCTGCTGTCTCTGCTGGTGAAAAGATGCTCCTGATAAAATAATTGTTGAAGTGGTAACTGGATGGCTAGCCAGCTGGAAATGCTCACATTTTGACTCATACAAAAAACAAAACAAAACAAAAATATATCACTTCTCTCTTTTGGACTTATTTTGCTGTTGTAAAACTGTTGCTTCACAAAATCTATACACACTTGGACAGGCTACCATTAACTGGACTAGACTTGGATTATAGTCAATACTAGTGATGCTAATAAGGTAAACAGTGATGCTAATGTCATCTTAGCTAAGGGTGTTATTTCTTAAGGTCTCTAACTAATTGACCACTTTTATCCAGTGAACTAATACTGTTTATATTGTGTGATGTGTGATGTGAGATTTTGCATTAATTAAACTTATATCTCACACTCCAGCACACATATAAACACAGTTAACTGCTGGCCTCTGGCTGTGTTTGTGTCACTTCTTACAATTCACCAAGAATAGTATCACTGCTTCTGTTGTTTTGCAGCCAATGGATGAAACCAAGTAGCATTCCTAGAGAGGGGGCACTGTGTATGATCTGGAGTTTTTTTGGAGGGGGAAAATTTGTTTATATTTTTTATTTTATTTTATTTGGGCCGGGGGGGAATTAAGAGAAATTAAAACACAAAGGTTATGAGAAGTAATTCATAACAACATAGGAATCTTAGTGAACACCTCACCAGACGGACTCGGGAAAAAAAAATCTCTCTTCACCTATGCACTCGCAGCACTGCCTTGAAATCTCATGCGTACGTCGCTTTGGATAAAAGCGACAGCAAGCAGTGGGATCGACTGTAACTGCAGATTTGCCCGCCTCCTCACCCGCCCTTCTGTTTTGGAGCAATGTGACGTTCAGGTGATAATGGAAGGAAGGGAGAGGTAAAAAAGATCCCACCTCTACGACTTGACAGTTGGAGAATTACAGGGTGGACAGGAAAGTAAATTGAGCATACGTTACAATTTTTCAATTCTATATCAAAAGGTAACACCAATAAACCGTTTAACAAAAATATGCCCAGTTTTAGGATAGGTATAGCTGGTTTGTTGTTTAAAAAACAGCATACTAAACGTAGCATTAAATTTGGATTTAATTGACGTTTGCCATTTTCTAGGCGTTACTTGTCTTCTAGTCAAATATACCGTTACTTTCAAAAGAATGCGAGATTAATAGCTGTAATTACCAGTTGGACGTGGACGTGAAGGCTATTTACAAACCGGAAGTTGAAAGCGTCATGAGCACTAGGCAGGAGGAAGTGTTACGGTTCCTGCCGGGGAGTACAGACAAAATAATCAGTTTGGCACGGAAAAGGTAAGTCATAGTGTTCCGTGATGCTGGGGTAATAGCACAGTGGTGAACGTATGTGCCCGGTGTCCCTTGCCGAATATCAACATCGCTGCATTGAGAACAACGTTGGGTTTCCCTCAGACAGCAGGCATGTTTGAAGTTGATGCATGCAGGAGGAAAACAAAGCTGTTCGAGTGCTGCGAACCACAGCAAAAGCACGATGTTTAAACGGCCCACAAACAGCAAGCAGTGGGATTAAAAAGCCAAAGACGACACAAGGGTCTATGTCTGATTAGGCATTTTCCTGGATGGCAGTGATTAAATTAGGCTTTGCAAGTGTGTGCATCCTTGATAGTCACGGACCATAAGTGTTTAACGTTACTATTTTGGATTCCTTACTGTAACGTGCCCACCAGCCCTTGGGGGCCATATTACAGAAACTTCCTATCTTAAATATTAAGATAGATAGGATTCATCCGAATTTATTATTAGAGAAGGAAATCCCAACTATTTTCTTATTCTGCTTCATCCTTTGTCAGGTTAGGAGATCCTGAATACTCAATCCAACATCTGAAATCAACTTTTATGTTGAAGCTGACCACATAGAACTTGTGGCTGACTACGTACTAATGAGGAATATCAAACGTATAGTACATTATTCAGTCTGCCATGAGCCTTTTGGAGAAAAAATAATGTCTGTTGACATTTTGTTGGTTCTGTAAAAGCAATAAGGGTTAGGTTTAACCTTAACCCTTATAACGGTTATCCTGAAGTTGGAGACAGTTATATTAATTGTTTATTAAAATAAAAAATAAATAAAGATTTTTGGAAGTTGGGATGGCTGTGTAATACATTTTTCCTGTCTTAAGTTAGGATAGGAACATTGACTTAGGAACTGTGAATATGTAGGCATACTAACTATTTTCCTAAATCAGGCCCTAACCCTAATTACCATGGTTACCAAACAGTTAAGATTTGGGAATTTAGGAAGTTTCTGTAATATCATAAATAACATTCAGACAAAAGTTAAATATTTAATTTTGTTTGTTCAATTGGTTTATATTCTAATATCTTGGGTGGTAGCCAATCATAAATGTGTTAATAAAAAAAAAAAAAAATCTAAAGATGTTTTGTGACCAAAGACCAAAGGAAACTCTCAGTTGTGTTCCATTTAATGTGCAGATTTGCAAGTAGGTTTGTAAGGCAAGGGACAGATGTGCAGATGTAACAACATGATTAAT
This sequence comes from Neoniphon sammara, assembly GCA_900302535.1. Lineage (NCBI taxonomy): Eukaryota > Metazoa > Chordata > Actinopteri > Holocentriformes > Holocentridae > Neoniphon > Neoniphon sammara. The sequence goes on along the minus strand of OMKZ01036221.1, from coordinate 7,630 downwards.
ATTCCAACAGGGCTGGGCGATATGGACAAAATCAAATATCACAATATCTTTGAACGAATACAATATTGATATTGTGATGATTTGTAGGGATGACTATCGCTGCTTTTAGTCATTAGTAATATGGATATGATGACCAAGCATGTCGAGGTAAATAACAGAACAGCTACAACAGTGCAATGATGAATTGAGAAAACTGCATCCCTTTACTGTAATGCAGCATTTAAAACCAGGAAAAGACAAAACTTCAGTCATATCAATATCATGATATTCAAAATCCCAGACAATATTTAGGCTCAAATCATGATATCGCCCAGCCCTTGTACTCAACTACTTCTGAATCTCATTGTAAGTTATGATATGATATCAGGTTTGATAAATGTGTGAACCCAAATTATTTTCTGTTTCACAGATCGATGCTGATACTGTTTTATCACTGGATGAGCAGACCTGCCAACCTTGGCACACCGTGAGGCCCTTAAAACCTCTGCAAAGGGAAACAAAAACATCAGCTTGACCAAAGGCAGAGACAAGAACTACTGGAAACAGTAAAATGACAATGAGAGCAAGGAGCCTATCTACACATAGTTCAAGCGAAGATGACGACCGACCGAGCGACCAGCCGACAGTATGTAGCAAAGGGGCTGGAAGGAAAACAACACGATGCATCGAGCTCGGATGGATTCACAACGGCAGACAGGTGAGAGCCAGGAGTGGAGGCGGCACTCGAAAACTCACCGTGTTGAAGAAAACAGACTATGAGGACCTCCTGCAGATGGGCAAAGAGCTGTTCTTCCCTGGAGGCTGGTCAACAAAAGGATCGGTGGAACAGTTTAACTTCAAAATCTGGAGTTTTATGGAAAAGGAGATGTCCTACAGTGCCACCGTTGGTACCATGTACCAGAAGATAAAAATGGGGATATTAAGATTCTACCTGGTGTCGTTTGACATCAACAGTGACTCCAGCTCGAACGAAGACGGTCAAGATCGAGGGGAGCAGCAGCAGTGTCACGCAGAATACAAACAAGAAAGTGATGCTTTTTCCATAAACGGTGAAAGAAATGGCAGTGATGAATATAAACAGGAGGGAAAAAGTAGCATAAAGCAAGAAACTGGCTTCAGGTATGAATATTTCAACGGTGTTAATGATGAAGAGTACAAGAAGGAAAGTGACCAAGCTTATAATGCATGTCAGGGTAATGGTGAAGGCAGTGAGGGACAAAGAGACTGTGCAAACAAGACTGAAGAGGGAGAACCTTGTGAGGCAGAGCAGCCAGGGAGAAACGGCGATGAAGCATCATCTTCCTCAGCCGGAGGTCTCAGCAGTACCCACGATGCACCAGTGCAACCCAAGCTGTTACGGTTGAGGAGCGTGAATGACATAGTACAAGTCATGCTGGCAGAGTTCACAGATCCACAGATAACAGCGAACAATCGGGTGTTGCGGTTCGTCGATGAAAACGGAGAGGACGCATCGCGGTACGCCTTTGCGGTGTTCTGGACGGCGTTTTTTCACAACTACTCAAACGGGGACAGGGAGAGGGTTCCCGCACTTTGTCCTGAGTTTGGCCAGGAGCAGTGGGAGGCGCTGGGACGCGTTCTGGCCACTGGACTGTCAAAAGTGGCCTACTTCCCCATCCAGATGAGCCTCTCCTTTGTTGTGGCCATGGTGTACGGAGAGGCCGAAGTTACATCCGACATGCTGATGGAGTCGTTCCTTCGGTATGAACAATTACACAGGCCATGATGGTGCTGGTTTCTCTATCTTTAAAACAGTGATGGGAAAGTTATTTTCAAATGTAATTATCTCATGATTAGTCCTCATTAAAAGTAGTGTGATTAAGATACATCTGTACTTTATGTACTGTACATAACTCGTATTACTTTTAAATTATAATCACTATTGGTAAGTTATGTTGACTCAGAAATAATCAACAGAAAATAATGTTTGTGGTCTAGTTTAAGGATAAATAACTTAACCACTTTCCAATCCTCACAGTCATTAGTGCTGACACATCAGCTGTATCAGTAACAGCAGAGTTTCAAAGTGCTTATCTGTCAACTGGTAACATCAGGTTGTGTTTAAAACGTAACTTGTTTTACGTTTCACTCAGATAAGTAAAAATATAACTAGTTCTAAACTGTATTTTTTTACTGTACTAAAAGTACAGTAAAAAGGATATATTTCAAAATGTATTGTACATTTTATATTTAAGGTGTATGGCCTTTATCCATTTAACCTCAGTAGTGACAGAGCAAAACCTTTAGGTTTCAGAGGTTTGGTGATGGGATTTTCGCTAAAGGCATCATGAAATTTACTAAAAGTTTAACAGGAGTAATTTGAATGGGTTTCATGACGACTGGCAATTTTGTGTAAGGCTGCATGCGTTACCAACAACACAGAAAAAGTGTCACGTAAACTCCAGATTCATGTGCACATATTCAAATGGGCAGTAGCCTATATAGTAAAGAAATAACAGCAATATTTCAAGAGTAAATTTGATAGTCATGTTTATGTCTTCTTCTAGAGCAGTGATGAGATGATTTGGATTCAGCTCATGTCTTTGACGCGAGCTCCTACCAGTGAAAAGGTCAAACACAGAATAAAAACAACTTTAGTGCCTCTGTGCAACTGATGAATAACAGTTTGCCCACAAATAAAAGTTGCAATGTTAAACAGTCAGAGTAATAAATAAAAATAAAAAGGGATTAAACAAAACTCATCAAAGCAACAGGTTTCTTGCAGGACTGCTACTCAGTAATTATTTTCATTGTGGGGATTATTTTTTTCAGTTAATCAATTAATCATTTAGTCATAAAGTGTCAAAAATAATGACAAATAATGACGTTATCAGAGCCCAAAGTGATGTCTTCATTATTGCTTCCTTAGTCTGAGCAGCAGCAGTTAAAAAACCCAAAGTATTAATTTCATAATGATATGAACGGAGAAAAAGAAAATGATCTTAGCATCATAGTGAAGCTGCAGATGTTTGGGAATTTACTTGATAAATGACAAACTTCAGTGTGGTGACACTGGACATTTCAGTCATTGGCCTCTTCTCTGTTGTTTCCTCAAGGTACCTCACTGAAGTTGAGAGGAAAACCATACAAGCAGCTCTGCACGGCTCGGAGGTCGACCAGGAGGAGCTGCTGGACATCTTCTGCAGAATGGGAAGCCGAACTGTACCGACTAAGGACAATCTCAGAGACGTTCTTCTTCAGATTGCACATAAACAGATCATTCAGGAGCCTCACTATGCGCTGGTTACCATCGCTAAAGCAGCACAGGCGTCTTTAAAAGCAGTTCTGCCCACCGCTGCAGACTTAGAGCGTCTGTACTCTAAGAAAAGGCCCACTGCCAACAAGGTGCTGAATCTGCTGTGTGCTCAGACCACCAGCGGCGCGCACATAAGAACCATGAAGCATCTGAAGCTTTTCATTAGATCCTTGGACCCCGAGAGGCTGTCAAAGTTTCTTCGATTTGTGACAGGAGCCGATGTCATCTGTGTGAACAAAATAAGCGTAGAGTTCACCGATGAGCGAGGCCTGCAGCGACGCCCGGTTGCACATCCGGGCGGGCCGCTCTTGCAGGTTCCCAGCACATACAACAATTTCACAGAGCTCCGCAGAGAATTCGTCAGCGTTATGGAGAGTCAGTGGCTCAGGACTTGTGGATTTGAACAGGATTTGTAGAGATCAGTGCTGACGTTCAGGCTTATGGCAAAGATACTGAGGGTGAAAGAACAGGGGAGACGCCGATAACAAAAAAGTGGAAGTAATGAAGAGACCGTGAGAGAGCATTTCACTGTTTATGGGTGTGTGTGTGTGTGTGTGTGTGTGTGTGTGTGTGTGTGTAAAATAGGCATGTGCCGGTTTCCAGTTTAAAAACCACTAATATTTCCTGTCATACTGTCCTGACTGTATGAGCTGTTTTTTTCCAAGTTAAAATGACTATTCTCAAAGAGAAAGTGCAGGGAATCCCTCCGGCCGCCTGCTGAGGAGCTGCAGGTTTAGGCTCACTTAGATTGCATTTATTTATTTTAAATGTTTTTTTTTTTTTTTTTAGTATTGTTTTTTTTTTAATTCAAAAATATTTATTTTTTATGTTCTATATGTTATAGTATATTAACATACAACATTTACTAATGTACCAAACATATGTTATTTAAAAATAAATAACATTTTGCTCAATGTCAAAAAATGTGTACTTTTTCCTACTGCCCTCTTTTTTTTACCCACATATTTTACAATAACACATTTTCGCAGTGCGCAATACCGCGATACTGTGAAACCATGGTATTTTTTCCAAAGGTCATCATGCCGTCAAAATCTCATACCGGCCCATGCCGACTGTAAAATCTAATTTAACATTCTTTTTTGAAAAATTGTCCACATGAATGTTATTTATTAAATTGTTAAAAAAAAAAAAACTAAGGGAGAGAAATAATACATGGGGAGACAAGAGGAAATAAAGAAATGGAAATTCACATTTTATTGGTATGTGTGTGTAAAATGTAACTTTTGACATTCCTTTATGCACATCTGACTTTTTAATATTGTTTTAAACTAAAACATTAAGTACTGTTCCTATAAACTTTGTAAGTAGGGAAGACAGACATGAGACACGGAGAGAAAGGAAGTAATACAGTGAAAAAGTATGGAAATTGTTTTTCATACTCCTAGACTAGTAAGCTAAAATTGTGCCAACACTATGATTGTGGTTTTGTTGTAGATGATTTGTTTTCTCTGAAAGCCAAGTGCAGCGCTACTGAACAGCTGAACAGGTTTTGTACTTATAGTTTTAATAGACAGATTTCATTATAGTTGACAGCAGGCATTTTGAATTAGTTCAGACAGTGAAACCAGTTTTTTATGCTTGATATGACTAAACTTTAAATACCCTCTGTGTCACACCTTCCATTCTGCTCTCTGTTCTTATTCTCACAACACAGCGCCTGTATGGAGAGATCATTTGCAAAAACGGAAATGTCAGTCCTGAAAAGTCCAGAATTAGTTGTGTTGCAAAAGTTAACATCTGTGCATTAACCTACTAGTTTGATAATGTGATATGTGGAAAAAACATGATTTACAGATGTGAATACACATTGGGTTACATGCTTTTGTAAATAAACTTTTCATCTATATTTACATAATTGAAAGCAATTTCTGCTTTGGTCTCCACTCTTTGAAGTGCATGCTGCAGTGCACAGTTGGTCAAATTCACTTTCATGCTGCATTGTGGGATTGTGCCGCCATTATGGAAGGATAGCACTTTTTTTGTTTACATTCAGCTTGTATGCTATACATGGTTTGCTGCACTGTTTAGTGGACTTGTTGGTCACTAATGTACATAGAATGCACAAAGGAAAATGTTTTTGCAGGGAAAATCTCACAAAGGAAAACAGAGTGAAACAAAGAAAACCTGAGTCTTGTTATTGGTGTGGATCCAGCTCTGTAGGCCTAATGGGTGTATCCAAAATGCCAAAAATGCTGAGTCAAGAATGCATTAAGTCATATCCAGATCAATATTTGCATAAAATACTGCCTTCAAGTTGTGTGGCTGCCGGCTGAGGTGCCTTTGTTTGGATGTTTTCTGAAGCAGCATAGATGTGTCATCCATGGGTTAAGATCTCCCACAAACCTGTAAGGCTCGCTCAGATGGAAAAAAAAAAAGAAAGGCCAATGACATAACTGTCAAACTGTCAAAAAAAAAGGACAGTTGTCAAACTACCGGAACTCTGAAAACATCACACAAGATTGTTTATAAATGTTTTTTTTCATTGTTTGTATTTTCTACCGAGAAATAGTCAGTTTAGTGACTAAATACACGTTTAACTCCAAATGCTTATTCAATATTTTTTCTGAATTTCGCTGAATTTTGCAACTTTTTCTTGTCCATGTTGTATTTGTTTGTAGAGCATTTGTGAGCCACAGGCCGTGGTATGTTGACTGCGTCTGACATGTTGACACTGTTCTGCCTTGAAAGCCTGTCCAGGTTCCTTTAGAGAGATCTTCACAGGACGTCATCTCACTAGACAGCTGCCTAACGTCTGATGGGAAGCATGATGGGAAACGACTGCTTTTCCCCTGATCAAAGTGCTCATTTGATCAAGAGTGTGATCGACAACATTGTTTTATTCTACTGTACTTGGAATGGGCCTGGATGGGTTTTTGTTTTGAGAACTGACAAAAATGTACAAATGAAACAAGAAATGAAATCAACCTGCTTCCAATAAGTACAAATTAGAGGCAGATACAGTTTGCTAGTGTACTTTCGCATTCTTGGGGCAGATGCAGTGGAGTTCCCCTTTAAAAGCCCTCCTCAGGCTGTGGTTTCTATCCGGAGACAGATGAAGTCCTCCTGCGTCTGAGATGAAGTGTGCTAATGTTGACAGAGTAATCTAAGCTAAAGCCTTGTTGTCAGAGTCGCGGGCCGGGATCGCCACGAGCCGACTGGATTGTGAATCATAGTAATTGGCTCTTGTCTTGGCGGTGGAGAACAGCATCCATTAACAGAGCGGCTTTAGTTGGAGGCGGCGTTAGTTTGGCTTTAGCTCACAGTTTGGAGCTCGAGAGGAAACCATGAATATTTATCAGGTTCATGAATTTGTGTGTATTTCTGTGTGGGATACAATTATACCGTGCGGACCGCAGACCATCTCATAAAACAAACATCAAATCCTGCAGCTTTGTCTATTTAGCATTTAGTATTGTAATTCCCCCATGTAATGCAATTTAGCCAAACAATAGAAGAAATAGCTGCGGCAATACAGCTGCAGTGCTCCAATAAAAAGTTTATTCTGTGTGTGAGGAAAGCTATATAAAACATGGTTAATTACGATAATTATTGTACTGCATGATGTATGATGTTTTGGTAGCAGCCAGCCTGTGTGTGTGAACATCCATAACCATCAAAGTGTGTGAAGCGTAAAGGTTTCTTCTGACAGCGCTGCTTCCCCTCCATGAGCATCCAGCTTCTCTTATTAATGAGCTCTGCTCTGCCTGCCAGTCAGGACGCCATTCATCTCTCCAACAGGACGTCATTACACCATTCATTCATCTAATTGGACATTATAATACAATTCATTCATCCAATATGGCATCGTTACAGCTAAAAGACCTGTTTCCACCTGGGTGACATTATACCTGCCTCTGAATGATTCGACTCGCCTCCTCCTGCAGACCTCCCGCTCATATTCGGAAGTTTTTACTGAGGCCACAAGAGAATAATCTCAAGTCTCGCTCTTTGTACTATCCCACTGTTATAAACAATTTTTCATGCAGGCTCGTAACGGAAAAGACCTCTCCAGCTCTCTGATATCATGACATTCTCAACCTGTGGTCTCTGCCCTCTGAAACACTCGGCTGTTTTGTTTTCACTCAGGATGCTTCTGTCTGCTTTTGAGCCACATAAATGTTGTTAGTAAGGCTGAGAGAGGAGATGCTCCTGTATCAACCTGCAGCTGTGAAGCAGTTGACATTCACTCAGGCTGAGATGGGGATGTAAAGGCCTGTTTTCACCAGGTTACCATTAAGGCTGCTGCTGAATGATCAGACTCCTCCTGTCTCAGACACTCTGTGGTTTGTATTGGGGCGAAGAGATGTGAAGCCTCTGCCCAATTATTTCTGCTAC